>JAJOOR010037035.1:0-12990 GCA_036250505.1 Solanum acaule | reverse complement strand
GGGGGGGGGGGGGGGGGGCCCAAATCATGAAGACCTAGCCACTGCCTCAAGGTCCAGGGAGGGGACCACGAGACGGCTCGTGGGGCCTCTCGTGGTCCCTAGGCCGATCACTTAAATGAAGGGTTATTTTGGGAAGTTCGTTTTTAATTGGGTATTAAGTGAAGTTTTTTTGCCTTAGTTTTATATACTTATAGAAGTCATTTTAAGTAAAAAATACACCCATTCACCCCATTATTTCCAAAACCCCAAATCAAATCCCAAAAGTTCATCCTCCCAAATACTTCTCTCTCTAGAAAGTGAAGAAGAAGAAGAGAATCAAGCTAGGTCAAGCCAAGTATCAATTATTTCAAGTTTGCTACACTTTATAATCAAGGTATGATGGCTTATTCATTCATGGATCCCTTTCATTCATGAAGCGCCCATGCTTCCCCCAATTGTGAAGATGAATCCCCAATTCTAGTTAGAGTTCCTTCCTATATTGTGGGTATTGTAGTAAGTTGATCCAATTGAGTGGATAATGGTTGTTTATGATTGGTTATGATGTAATTACATGTTTTTAGTATGATTATACATGTATTCTTGATTAACCTAAGATTTTATGGTGAAATTGATATAGTTTGGTTTTATGCCATGAAAGAGGAAATTGAGGGCTTAGATGTGATCTTCTAATATTGAAAAATTACTTTATGAATTTCTTGAGAATTAGATCACCTAAATATGAATTTCTTAAAAGTAAAGCTTGTAGACATGAATGTGATTTCTAGGGCTTTGAGGGTAAAAGCTAATATGAATGAACTAGGAATGTTAAGGCATAGAGAGTGAGGCTATTATGTATGTTGATTTTCATATGATATTATTGTGAAAGGAATTAACCCACATGACCTATATTGTGATTATACGAGATCATGCATGTAGTGATTTGATTACTTGAATTGTTATTTTATCCATGTCTAATGTAGTCATTCTAGATGTGTTGATTTGATATGAACTTTGACCCTTGAAAGGGTAATATATGATATTATGCATGTTTTATGAACTTTAGTATATGCTTTAAGAGCACTTTGAGAGTGAAGTGTCCATGATTATGATGATGTTGTTGTGTTGATTGAAAGACTATTCTCATGAACACATAATGAACATGATGTGAAAGGTTTTCTCACATAATGAAGATTCTAGGATGAAATGCTTTCTCACCTAATTGAATCTAATGTTAAATGTAGACATGGATGGTGAAAGGTTGTTCTCACGCATGATCTAAGAGTTATCCTAATGAATTCTTTTGGATTGGTTGTCAAGGACATCCTTCGATAAGACATGAATCAAGTTATGACTTAATAAGTACTCCATGGGAATTAATGCTTAGCACCGAGTGAATATTGATGTGAGATTGAAGCCCTCACGTGAGTTGAGGATGAGTTTCTAGGAGAAATCTCTTGAGATGGATGCCCTCACGTGAGTTGAGGCCGGGTATCCAATATCAATCTCCTTATCCCATAAAATACGTTCCCCCATAGGTTACTTGGCTATTGGATCCACCTAAAGCTAAGACAATAGTTCTACCTTAGGCAAGTAGAGCAACCTTTTTCAGTGTGGGTAACAGAGATTCGATGTTAAACTCATATGGTCTATGTAGGTTAAGGCTTATTCCCACAACAAGACTATGAATTATGAATTATGGTTACTGAAGAAGCTTTACTTAGTATGGGTGAGATTTATGGGGTTTTATTCATGCATTGCACAAGTATACTTTGAGGGTAGTCATGATATGTCCCTTTTATGTTATGATGATCTATGTAATGAATATGCTTATGATGTATGCCTAGTTTGGTTGTTGCTATAGTTGCTTTCCAATACATGTGTGACTAAAGGTGAATGTTCCCTTGTCTATGAGAAATAAGTTAAGGATGAGATCAAAAGATGATAAATATGAATGAGGGTCTAAAGTGACTTGCTTAGCATGGGTGGGATTATGGGGTCTTATCCATGCATTGCACATACTTGCCTTGCAATGACTTATGAAGTGTTTCTCTTATGTTATGTTAAACAAGATTGCATTGATTATGTCTATGACTATGTTGTTATCTCTTATGCTTATAGCCTATGTCTTATGATGATGTTTTTTATGCTTATGACTTATGTTATTGTCTCTTATGATTATGGTATATGTCTAATGTGGACTAATGCCTCTTATATGCTTATGTTGATGATTTATGCTAGCCATCATATTAAGTATATTATTGTACTAACGCATACTTTTGCCTACATTCTAATCAAATGTAGGGTTTAGTGATATTGAGTTCCATTTCCATGGCTATGTTCTTAGTAGAAGAAGGCAAGTGAAGATTTGGTGAGTCCTCATAGCATCAAGGATTTGACCACTTTGTTTTTTTATTTCTTTCTTTATGTTTAGACTTTTGTATGGGCTGTGTCCCTAACTCTTTTCAACTATTAGATGGTTTGAGACAAGTGTAATAGACTTCCGCTTCATTTTATGAGACTTCGATGTAATAAAAAATGTTTTAAATTTCTGCACTTTTCTATTATCTTATGTTGTGATATGCTAAGTGGCTTACATAGAGCCTTCCGGGGTTCTATGTGCCATGTTACATCTAGGGGGAACCCCTGGGTCGTGACAGTTGAGAATCGTTGCTATGCTCAAAAGCTATCGGTCATATCACTCAAGGAATAATATTTCTATTCTTACTTCGTGCCCAGATATCCTTGCTTTATGACAAATAGCTTCAGGTGGAGTGTGCCTATGCTCAAAATCATATCGTTTTCAACTCATGTGCTATAGAGAAGTTCCAAACTCTTAGTGTGAATCAGCTCCGCCTATGTTAGTTGGCAAGTTAAAAGTCAGAAAGATTGTAAGAGTAACTCATTTTCCCTTCCATGCTCAGTTTAACCGTCATTCGAGGACGAATGATCCCAAGAGAGAGATATTATAACACCTTGAAAATTTTTAAGCTAAGGCCCGAACTATTCTGTAACACCTCGTATTTGAGAAAATAGAAAAAAATTGCACCTTTCCAGATCTGGTGTAAGAACCACGGAAGCCTACGTCGGTCTGTGGTCTGACACACGGTCTGTAGGTGGGGTCCGTCATTGGGGACCAAATGTTTATGATCTCTAATCCCACCCACGATCGACCAGTACGGTCCGTGGTTGGACCTACAGAACGTAGATCTGACCGTAATTGAGGGTAAGCAGCCAGTTAAAGGGAAATTGTTGTTGGGTCATCTTTAAATAGTCATAAACCTTATCACAAAAGGAATTAGGTGGCCTATGACCTACCAAATGATAGATAATTGAATCATCTTTCCAACACCACCGAGTTTGCTAAAATCCCATCTTCGAATAAAAAGTTATGCTTGTTTTAGTGAAACCCTGTTGGACAAATCATGTACGATGAACCCAAACGATGGCCGATAGGTCAAACGACGGACCGTCGTTCCCTCCGTGGATAGGCTTCGCCAGAATTAAGTTAGGGTAGTTTTGGTCATTTCCCTATGCGTTGGGCACTTAAACTACGTCTTTGATGCCTAAACTATGTCGTTTTACTCAGTTTAAGCGTAATAAATTAGTCAGACTTACCCAGAACCCTCATTCACCTAAAATCATCCAAACTTGGAGCAAAAAGAAGAGGAATAGTCGACCAAAACTCCCAAGAACAAGCAGTAGTGTTCTTCAAAGTTTCAGACCCGAAATCAAAAGATTTCTCCGTAGATTTCATCACCAGGTATGTGGGATTTCACTAATGGATTCCTTTCTTCCACTAGGTCCCTAGAATTTAGCCAGATTCTTGATTCTCTATATCATGTTTAGACCTGGGGTTTCTCAAACGTTGCAGAATTATTGTGAATTAGCTATTATAGTATTCCTAATCAGATTATCATGTATTCGTGAAATCGTTGCTTAGTTCTTTGCATGAATTTTAGAACCCTAGTTGTGTAGATTCTTTTAGTTTATGAATTAAACTTGCTAGGTTAGTTTAAACAGATATATATGCTCCAATTAAGAATGTTTCATTGTTAGTATCTAAATGTTGAATTCTCAGATTTGCATGTCAGAACATTGAGCTATCTAGTATTTTAGTTTCGTTGTGTCATACGCATTCCATTTGGGAGTAGGCTTAGACCGAATTGGACCAGGGTGTAGCATACGCTCATAGTCCCAGAAATACATGCCCCCGTAGGTTTATCAATCCTATCTGTTGGGCATCAACTTTAGTGATCACGACAGTCATACCTTTATACCCCTGGCTAGGTATATTGGGTCCTTTCAATAGGGCGTATACATTGAACAGTCATGCCTTTATACCCCTGGCAAGGTATATTGGATCCTCTCGATGGGACGTTTACATCGGACTCGGTGTTTAGCTCACGTGGTTTTATGTCGATTAATAGTAGCTCCCACAATCATAATCCAGTACATTCGACCAGGTTTTTAGTTATATTTTAGCATTCAGCCTCAATGTCATGTTCAGAATTTGTACTTGGTCATTGCATTTAGTTCAGTCTTCAGTATATTCCAATATTTACCTTCAGTTCAGATTATGTTATTGCTCAATATGCTTTGTTCAGTTATGTATTTTATTCAGCTATACTCTATATCCTACATGCTCAGTACATTCCAAGTACTGATGCATACTCTGCACTACATCCTTTCATGATGTATGTTCAGTTACTCAGCATCCAGATCTCGCATAGATCAGTTCCCGATCTCCAGTTCAACAGCTTCAGTGGTAAGTCCTCATACTTCGAGGAAAATAGACATGCTTTACATTCTAGTCTTTTTATTCAGTTTTCAATTTTGCTAGAGTTAGCTGGGGGCATGTCCCAGCAACTTTAGTCAGTTAGAGACTTTATTCAAACATAGCATTAGATTCGGCTTTAGTTTTGAGTTTGATCTTCCAGTTGTTATTAAACTCATAGTCTTTTATATATTCAAATCAGTATTGGGTATTCCCCACTTTCAGTTAATTATGGTTTTAAGCTTCCATATAGTATATTTATTTAGTATTCTTTTATTATGCTTATGATATTCCAGATCAAGGTTAGCTTGGGGTCACTCGTGATCCTAGGTCCCGTGTTTTCGTCCAGGGGGTAGCCTCGGGGAGTGACATATTCTTTATTTGCATATAAGGTCTTATCGAGTTATTCTAAAATTTCTCATATATTTAAGGGTAAATTCTTTAGTGTGGGAATGATTTTGGCTATCAATTAAGGTCACTAAAAACTTCTAGCACAAAGTTGAGTTGAAAGTTTCCTTACCGATTAAGCTTGGATGTAATATTTTACTTGTGTCAACTTTAGAAAACCATATCTCTTAGAATATTAAAAGTTACATGACCCATAATCAATAAAGTTGAAGGTATTTGAATGTTCTTTCCAACGCCACCAATTTCGCAACATTCCGAGTTTTGAGTAAAAAGTTACGACCATTTTAGTAACTTGATATAGTGTAGTGACGAATTAGCCAACGAAAATATATTAAAAATGGTCGTTTTTGTCATTTTACCTCTAAAGAAACCCTAAACGAATTTTTTGACTAATTGAAGACCCAAAACAATCAGATTTTCATCTCTTAATTCATCATTCACTTTTCTCTCAAACCCTAAGGCAAAACCCAAAGAAAAAAAAAATCAAAGTAGAAAACTTCAATTCAAGATTCGTTCAATCTTTTTTCAAGATTCTTCTTCAAGGTAAGTTTTTCTCCAAGAATCCTTGTCACAACCCAGACCGTCGTGATTGGCACCCACACTAACTCTCCAGTGGGAGAACCATTACTACAACCCGACTAAACAAATTAACGAAAAACTAGGCATTTAAAGATACATAAGCAGGTTTCAATGCCTAAAGAAATATGAAGATCCCATAAACTTCGAAAGTTTAACAAAAACAACTACCCAAACTATTGCGGAAACAACTCCTAGAACCTGAAAGTCAATGTACCAAAACTCTAAATTCAACAAGTCTAAGAAAAGGGGTATAACCCCAACCAAACATAAGAAATATCTAAAATACTAGTTTGAGTCTGAAGAGAATGGACAAAACGAAAGAGGACTTATGTCAGCCTGAAAGAACTGGCTCACTCTTGAATCCTGTCTCGATCAGTTATCTCCTAGCTGAGGTCAATTAGTAACTGCCTGAAGATGCCCTATACTCAACAAAGAACGACCAAGTGCAATATTTGTACACAACCACATTGTATTGGTAGGATCACGCGGCCACCCCAGTAAGAGAAACATAAGCAGGCAATTACAACACAATAAACACACATATGCAGAACACGCAGATCACTTATCATTTCAAGAGCAACATACAATTCCCAATATCAACAACAATTAGACATGAATGTATAATCACAACGGTTCTCTCATGGAACCCACTCCCAAACTCTTAGTGTGTCGGAACATGACACCCGATCTAATATACATGTGTCGGAACGTGACACCTGATCCAATATATGTGTCGAAATGTGACACCCGATCCAATAGATGTGTCAGAACGTGACACCCGATCCAATCATCACAATCACAATCACACCAATATTGTACAATACTCATAGTCATACAATCAAGTACTGGGTTCATGTCATGTAATTCTTCATATACATATACTCATTTGCATTAGGTTTGGTTTACATTCCTTATTCTCATATATGCTTGCATACAACGAAGCAATTATCAGCATATATCACACAAACAGGAAATCGAATCATCACCTACCTCGAAACCAAGCTTGAATCCTCCTAAGACACTTGAGCCTTCCCTTTCTAGATTTTTTCCGCTTGTTCTTAGTCTACAAATGAGTAATTTTAACCAAGGATCAATAATTAAGGTCTAATTTACCTGAATTATAAAAAACCCATGATTCTAACGTGCAGCTAGGGCTTTTTTCACACCATCAATTTCAGGCCAAAACCTTCCCCCAATGATAATTACCCAAGAATCTAAGTTCTACCGATATAAAAATGGATTAAAGGAGTAAAATCATTACCTTTAGCACCAAAAGTCATGGAAACTGTCAAGAAATCACTCTGGGTCGTTCCTTAGCTCTTAAGAATGAAGTTTTGCAAAAAATAATGATTTTGGGGTTTTCCCCCTATTTAAGTCGCGACTATCCCTCAACAGCGGGACCCAACCTGCTACAGCGGCCCCGCTCTGGCGGCACTAACCCCGCTCTAGCGGCTTGCACGGAGACAGACAGTCGCAATTTGAGTTCCAAACTCCCATTTCACAACACACCTTCAAACCTTGACGTTCTAAAACTACCCCTTTATGCTAAGATCCATTTTGGGAGTTCTACTCGCCCGAATTCAATTTCGTAAAGTCGTACGGGGTCCTTAACTACTTGGCTATCTACTTATGTGATAAAATGCATAAGTAGATCCCCATTCATTACCAGATTTCCCTAGACCTCACCTATAGCTTTCATCCAAATCTGGACTAGGCTAGAAATTTCCAAGTCATTACTCAAAAGTTTTCTGACCCAAATTCTTTCCCCATTGTCTTTTCCATAACGACGGGAACATGTCGTTACAATAGATACCAATTTACCCATCACTCATCCCCGAGTGATAAACTAGGAGAATTAGCTAAGGCAAGAGTAGAGTAGTATCTGAATCGTCGAATAGCTGGGGATACTTGTCTCACATGTCCTTCTCGGTTTTCCAAGTAGCTTCTACAACTGGACGATGCTTTCATTGAAATTCCACAGACTTTATCCCCTTGGTCCTCATGATACTTCTTCAACATGTACACATAAAACACTGGATGGACTCCTATTTAAGCTAGGGGTAAGGCCAATCTATAAGCCACTGGCCCTACACAATCAAGGATCTCAAATGGTCCAATGTATCGAGGACTAAGCTTGCCCTTCTTGCCGAATCTCATCTCCCCTTTCATGGGTGACACTTTTAGAAGAACTTACTCACCAGTTTGAAATGTCAGGTCCCTTACCTTACGGTCTGTATACTTTTTATGTTGACTCTGTACTGCTAGAAGCTTAGCTTGGATGCATCTCACCTTATCTTGAGCATCTTTCACCAAATCAACCCCCCTAAGGGTTTCACATCTCTAACCTCTATCCAACCAATTGAATAATTACACATCCTCCCATACAATGCTTCAACGATGTCATCTCAATACTCGAGTGATAAAAATTATTGTATGTAAACTTAACTAACAACAAAAGTGATTCCTAATAACCACCAAAGTTGATCGTACACACGCTTGCAACATGTTATCAAGGGCCTTGACACAATCATCAGGACGAATCCTTTCTCACATAAGCATGATAAAATTCCAAATCAATACTCACTACAATTAGAAGTGAACCTGAACCAACCAACACACACTCATAATACCCAAACAATCATAGTTCTTAACAATATCTCCATCCCACATCATAAATTCCCATGAGCTTAAGTTATAAAAATTTGATCTTTAGACATCAAATACTCATCAAGGGATATGTCCAAGCATACAAACCTACTAACAACACTACCGAAATGCTAGATTTAGTAATTGTGATTGTATATTACCCTTAAGAACAGTAGAATTGGACCCAATGATCCCCATATTCTACCAAGAGAACATCGCAGGATCGGTACACATGATCCACCACTAAGGATCCAACCACAAAAGTGAAAACACACGTGAGCATAGCTAGTGAATCATACTCACAACCATGTACAAAATGAAATAGAAAGTCACATGAGAATTTATAGAATAATTATTGAATAACACTGCAGGTTTTCTTTCAAAGAGCCGATACAAGCCCTTTTCCATTCAGTTGACTCCATACACTCTTCACATCATTCCCCTGAAGCCCACACTCTCAATACTAACAGCCATCATAAACACTTCGACCATTTACCTTACTGTAAACCAACACTTTTAAATGAAAACCTTTCTTAGGTACTTAACAATCAACAGTAATAAACTTTATGACTCAACCCAGGTGTAAGTCCTTTCAATTGCTCAATACTTGATACAATTGATCATTTCTCACCTTGCCATTTCATACCTTGACAAAATATATCACCACGAATGTAGAATTACAATGAAAAATCTGAATTGTAAATTCAACCTTATAGCACAATCCCCTTATCTATTAACATTAACTTGTACCTTGAAGATCTTTATGAATTCATGGATCTTTGCTTATCATTGATTGCATCTCCATCGATCTTGCAATATCCTTCGCTAAAAATTCAATCGTACTCATTTCTAAACTCAAAAACAAAAACAAAGCACTTATCATCACACTCGAGCTAATGTATGTACACTCCTTTCTCAAGTTTTTTTCAATAGTTTTTAACCAATCTGATGGACCTGTGACACTATTACCATAGCCGCAACAAAACGAATGAAATCACGCGTCTCTGAACCCAATTATCTACTCCTCTAAAGATACCTCTTTAGCCTTTGCAATCAAATAAAATATTCGTGCTCGCGCCTCTCTCTAAAGGTTGTACTATATCCCACTATTTTTTTTCTTCATTATGACTCTAGCTCTTTTAAATTCTATTCGAGTGGTGTCCCACCATCTCTTAAAACCTTCCATACAACCACGTTATTCATCAAATATTAGGAAACCACAACCTTAGATACTCGCAAATTGAAATTAGTAAACAAAATTTGCTTAACCAATAATCTTATTATATAGTTGCATCCCATCACAATCCATCACGAACTCTAATTACCATTATGCTCAGCCAGCCCTGGCTATCACTACGAAGTCAACCTTTTCATCAACATGACACCTCAAACTCAGGTGTACCCATCAAATTCAAAGGACTAACCCAATTTTATACGCATTTTCTTACAAAAATCTTCAATTTCCTTCACCCAAGTATACTCAATGGGACTTTATTTAGCCATAAGCTTTTCATTCTGGTATCAATCCACTCCTTTGTGGCTTAAGATAAAATCACAAGTCCTTAGACTACCATCCTTCTTCTTAACAAACATGATAGGAGCACCCTACGGGGAAGCACTAGGACGGATGAAACCTTTAGCAATAAGCTCCTGGATTTGAGCTTTAAGCTCTCTCAATTCTACCGGAGCCATGTGATAAGGAGGAATGGATATGAGGCAAGTGTTAGGTTCCAAGTCAATGCAGAAATCTATATCTTTATCCGGAGGCATACCAGGCAAATCGGTAGGAAACACTTCCTTGAATTCAGATACTACATGAATAGACTCAATAGAGGGAGACTCGGCATCAACATCTCGAATATGAGCCAAATATGCCAAACACCTTTGCCCCACCAGTTTCCTAGCCTGCACGAAAGATATGACCTTAGTTGGCTTAGGCTTGTACACCCCTTCCCACTCTAATTTTTCCCTACCCGGGATCTCTAGGGTCACAGACTTAACATTACAATTAAGCACATCATAATTGGGGGACAACCAAGTCATGCCTAAGATTATATAGAAGTTAGTCATATCCAAAATAACCCAATCAGCCCAAGTCTAAAAACCCATAAAAAAATAGGACAATCACGATATACCTGGGTGACTATGACTGACTCTCTAACTGCGGTAGAAACATCGATGGGGACATCAAGCACATCACAACCCGCATCAAATCCCAAGGCAACTGAACTAACACATATGAATAAGTAGAACACAGATCAAACAAAATAGTAGTCATTCAGTCACGGACAAGAATAACACATGTGATCACTGCATCAGACACCTCAACCTCGGTCTTGCCCGAAAAGGCATCAAATTGAGCCCTGTCATCTTGACGGGCAACCTTCTTGCCTGGCGGCACTGCTCCCTTACCTGCATTACCATTTCCCCGGCCTCGCTGATTTCCTCTTCATATACCCAGGTTCTCCACAATTGTAACACACTTAATAACTTAACCAAGTAAGCATCACTGCTATTTTTGTAATTGTATCATGACCCTCTTTGATATAGTACACTCAATCTTGGAAATCGCAGTAGAGATTCGAACCTCAATTGTTGCAACATAATTTCATCATTTACTAAGCAACCCATACATGTTATGACAACAATACTAAATGCATTTTCCAAAGTAATGGTGTTCATTATCTATCCTTCCCTTACAAAACTTCTTGAATGTTGCCACCTTGGCAAAGTCTTCTGACTTCACCCCCTTCTACCTCCATCACAAAATCAACCACTTCCTGAAAAGATTTTTCTAAAGCAGCCACCTATAAGCTTGAATCTGCAAATCTGACCTTAATCCCTTTACAAAACGATGAATTTGCTTTTCTAGACTGAAGAAAAATGGAGTACCATATTTGGATAAAACATAAAATTTTGCCTTAAAGGCTGCAACAAATATATTATGTTGCTCTATATTCAGGAACTCATCTCTCCTTCTATCCCTCAAAGTTCAGGGTATATACTTCTCCATACAGAAAGCTATAAAATGTTTCCCAAGTCATGAGTAGTGTATTTACTAGTCGGGACTCAACATGAGACCACCACCACATTTTAGTCTCTCCCTTGAACTGGTATATCATAAACTCAACGCCAAATCACTCTACCTTATACATCTTATGAAGCAGCTCATGACAATCAATAAGAAAATCATAAAAATCTTCAGATTCAGTATTGAAGAATGAAGGTTTCAACCTTAAGAACATAATAAAAACTTCATGTTTGTCACTAGTCACTATATGTCCACATTGAATCGGAGAAACATGATTATTTGGAAGGACGCATTCTCTCTTGATAGTGTTGGTGGTAACACTTTTGTTGCTCTAGTTCTGACCATAGAGGTAGGAGGAAGATACCAATTTGTATCACCCAGATACAAATTGGATTCAAGTTATAGCACGAAGAAAGAAAGGAATGAGTTTACTTAAAGTCCTATAGCCTCTCGAAGAAAAGTACAGACGTCTCTGTACCGTTGATGTGAGGTCAAAATACATATTTTTAATCATTATTTGCCTCACATTTATTATTTATATGTGTCCTTTTTTAGCATGAATTTTATGGATGGTGATAAATAGTATATTTTATTTGTAGGATTAAATTGGTGGACAAATGAAGAAGTTTGGAGCTAAAACGAATTAAAGATGGAAGGTTAACGAAAGAAATCAAACAGGCAGCTTAATAGATTAAATTGAATAAAACAATATATTTATATATATAAGGAAATGGCGGCTGCAAATTGATGAATTTCAATTGTTATGTTTGTTGTACACGTGGCAAGTAGTGAGGCTATCACAATTTTGAGGCGGCGTACGCTTTCAGCAACACGAAAAAAAGAGATGGAAATTCCAGAATCACGCGTACAGTGGAAAACCCAATTTAATTGGGTTTTGATTTCCTAATTTGTCTTGAACTCAATTATTTTATTTAGGGTTTCTATATCTATAAATAGGGCATGGAGATTTATTTAGGAGATCATTGATAGGAAATCATTTTTAGGGTTCTTTTCTTCTTCTTTTTCTTATTTAGGATTAGATTTTATTACTTTTATTCTAGTTCGTGACTTGGGAGATTAACTTGCAACTTTAGCAATTATTAATTTCCTAAGTTCGTTTTGAAGATTTTGGTGTGCAATTCAAGTTGAATTTCTGGGTTTATTATTCTTCTTACGTAAGTTCATAATTCTTTCATCTAAAACAATGAATTGTGTTCATACGATTATGGGTAACTAAACTCCACAACTAGGGCTGTGGGAACCATGAGCGATTGACAAAGTATGATTAGTAACTAAATAATTCTTGAATAGTGTTGTTGCATGCATTGATAATTCTTTCGTTTAGAAGTCTTTTTAACGAGTGCACGCGATAAACTCGCCTTGTTTCTACTTGCCGGACCAAGGAGGTAATCAACAAGAAAAGAATTATCAACATAGATTTAGTGTGATACTATCTAATAGGCTAGTGTCGATTTGTGCGAAGTAATAACTAAGCCAAACATCGATGTGATGTCTAATATGAGGTAAAGGTAAGGGTTAGTAAATTATACACACGTAGCCGGACCAAGGTGCG
>JAJOOR010037034.1:0-28178 GCA_036250505.1 Solanum acaule | reverse complement strand
GAGTATGAAGCGCGCCACATTTATGAGTGAGGCTATAAGATGTTAGGAAAATCTCACTTCTTTCATTACTCTTGAGTCGTACCATAGAGTTTAACTCTATAAAAGTCCCTCTCCTAATCCTTCTCTTGTGTCTTCAGGAAATGAATACACGAAGGGTAAATGCTAGAAGGGTGGAAGAGGAGAATGTGAATCAAGGAGTTCCTCAAGATGAGCAAGCTCCGGTTGATCCTCCGACTATGAAAAATATGGAGATTAGGTCGGATTTTCTAACATTGGCTCAAGCCATGACGGCCCAAGCCAATAGGGATGTTGGAGCTCATGGAGACCTTAATATGAACTCCGTGGCTTTAAGGTTGAGAGATTTCATAAGAATGAATCCCCATATGTTCTTTGGTTCCAAAGTGGGAGAAGATCGTCATGAATTTGTGGAAGAGGTTTACAAGATAATAGATGGTATAGGGGTGACTTCGGTAGAAAAGGCGGAGCTAGCCACTTACCAATTGAAGGGTGTGGCCCAAGTATGGTATACTCAATGGAAGAAGAATAGGCCGGTAGGAGCGGGTCTCACAGATTGGGAGGTGTTCAAGAAGACATTTCTTGATAGGTTATTTCCCCAAGAGACGAGGGAAGTTAATGTGGAAGAATTTAATCAACCTTTGTCAAGGAGGCATGAGTTTTCAAGAATATTCTCATAAGTTTACTGAATTGTCCAAGTATGCTATGGCCATGGTGGCGGATCCAAGGGATGAAATGAGTAGGTATGTGACGGGTATATCCAAGGTGGTAAGAAAATAATGTCACACGATAATGCTCCTTCATGACATGGATATCTCACGTCTTATGGTGTATTCCCAACAAATGGAGAATGAGAAGCTCCAAGGCAACAATAGGGAGGTGAAAAGAGCTAGAACTAGTGAAAAAAATTTCTCCAATGCTACGTCCAATGGGCAAGGTCGGCAAATGTTCAAGCAAAGATTCTCCAATCAAGGCTCCTCTAGTACTCCAAGGGTTGACAAGGACAAACCCTAAACCTCAAGGAGGCAATAGTGGTGGTTCATATGTTGCTAGGCCTAATTGTGCAAAATGTGGTAGAAAACATGATGGCAAATGCTTAGTTGGCTCGGATGGGTGTTATGGGTGTGGAAAGAGTGGCCACAAGATAAGAGATTGCCCGGTACTCATGACCAAGGGGAGAGAATGCAAACAAACTCCTCCAAACAATTCCAACTCCAATGCTCAAAAGAAAAGCAGCTTTTATGCTCTTCAATCCTGAGGTGGCCAAGAGAGCTCCCCGGATGTGGTGACCGATATGTTACAAGTCTTTTCTATTGATATCTATGGATTGTTAGATCCCAGTGCCACTTTTTCCTTTGTTACACCTTTTGTAGCTATGAAGTTTGAATTATGATTGAGATAATGTTTCAAAGAAACTTCATCCAATTCTAAGCATCAACAATCGTTAAACAGTAAATAACCCAGGGAACAATACTTGTTTAAGATTCGACTGGGAAGTATGAACATGGTAAAATCAGTCATAGGAATAAACATTATCGAATTAAGTCATCATTCAAATTAGGGGGTGACACGAATGTCAAATGGGGAGGTTTTGGTTCTAATTATTAGTTACAAACAGTCACAAATGATAAAAATTAACAATAATGAGACGGGTTCTTTGAATGTGTTCGATTATATGCTAATATAGACAAATGAGTAATTGCAACTATTAGTAATTAGCTAGATATTAGTGAGTAAGCTAAGCTATAGAGGAGGTAAACTTTCTCTCGAACAATTTACCCCAAATTAAGTTGATTTCTCTCAAACATCAACAAGCATGCAAAATAAGAACAACCCACACCTTAGTCCATTCACTCTCTCGAGCTTAATGTGTAGGATTGAGTTTAGAATTCACTCTCTCGAGCTGAACCCAGGTCAACCCAATACCCACTAACCATCAATCAAAAATCTTGGTTCTAAAACTTCTCTCTCGAGCAAGCCAAAAACACAAAGCTAGAACTGCATTTGCAACTACAATTCCTAAATTAAACCACAATAAATGATTGAACTCACTTCTAAATAGCATTTAAACTAACAATTAGCAATACCCAAAAACTAAATCAGCCCATAATCATGCCCCAAGAATTGGGGTTTTAGCTAGACATCATAAAAAGGTAAAACCCGTTACCAAATTAATTATCCATCAACTGTGTAAGAGTAGATTCGTCCTTGCAATGCTCCAATTCAAAGAATCTCAAAGACCTACTTCCAATTTCTCAGAAGTGAAAAATTTCAATTCTTCAAACGGGTGAGACATGTTTCTCTAGTTTTTCCTAAGCTTTGAAGAATTGAAGTTTTTCACTTTTGAGAAATTGGAAGTGGGTCTTTGAGATTCTTTGAATTGGAGCATTGTAAAGATTAATACTCTCTTACCCAGTTGATAGATAATCAATTTGGTAACGGGTTTTACCTTTTTATGATGTCTAGCTAAAACCCCAATTCTTGAGGAGTGATTATGTGATTATGGGTTAATTTAGTTCATGGGTATTGCTAATTTTTAGTGTAAATGCTATTTAGAAGTGAGTTTAATCATTAATTACGGTTTAATTTAAGAATTGTAATTCCAAATGCAGTTCTAAATTTGTGTAATTGGCTTGATCGAGAGAGAGAGAGATCTTAGAACTAAGGTTTTTGATTGATGGTTAATGGGTATTGGGTTGACCTGGGTTCAGTTCGAGAGAGTGAATCCTATACCCAATCCCACACATTTAGCTTGAGAGAGTGAATGGACTAAGGTGTGGGCTTCTTGTATTTTGCATGCTTGTTGATGTTCGAGAGAAATCAACTTGATTCAGGGTAAATTGTTCAAGAGAAAGTTTATCTCCTCTGTAGACTAGCTTACTCACTAATATCTAGTTGTTTACTAATAGTTGTAATTACCCATTTGTCTATGTTAGTCTATAATCAGAATCACATCCCAAGAACCCGTCTCATTATTTGTTAAGTTTTATTGTTTACCACTGTTTGTAGTTGATATTAAAAACCAAAAACCCCCATTTGACATTTGTGTCACCCCTGATTTGAGTGATATTTTTATTCGATAACTTTTATTCCTATGACTGATTTTAACATGTTCATACTTCGCAATTGAATCTTATACACGTACCGCTCCTTGTGGGATTCGACCCCAACTCATTGAGTTGGGTTATATACTGATTAACGATCATTGACGCTTAGAATTGGATGAAGTGTCTTGTATAGCGTTATTCAATCAAAATGGCGCCGCTTCCGGGGAGTGGTTTT
This sequence comes from Solanum acaule, assembly GCA_036250505.1. Lineage (NCBI taxonomy): Eukaryota > Viridiplantae > Streptophyta > Magnoliopsida > Solanales > Solanaceae > Solanum > Solanum acaule. The sequence continues at coordinate 24,881 of JAJOOR010037034.1, read as the reverse complement.
GTTTGAAATTCTTTTGGTGAAGTTGAATTTTGTTATTTTTAATCATAGTTGAATCTACTTTCTTTTAGTTTTGGTTTGTGTGTTTTTGTTTAAAAGAGAAGAAATTAGTGTCAACGGAAGCAATGGTAGCCAAGTGGGCAACCAAGATGACATCGGTAATCTCAATGATGTCAATGAGCCAAATATTAATGACCCTAATCTAATGGGTGGAGTTGGCACCATTCACTTGCCTCCAGCTGAAGGGAACGTTGTGTTCCACATTACAAGCACCATATTGCAGCTCTTACAATTGAAAGGGTTGTTTGGTGGGTTGGCTCATGAGGATCCCCATGATTATATAAGGAATTTTGTTGATGTTTGAGGGCCGTTCTCCTTTAAGAACATATCTCAAGAGTCGTTCCGACTGATGTTGTTCCCATTTTCTCTAATGGGAGAAGCGTGCAAGTGGTTGGTTGAGTTGCCAAGAGATTCTATCACTCCATAGGAAGAGCTCTTTACTGCATTTCAAGTGCGATTCTTTTCCCCTTCGAAGATGATGACTCTTTGGGACAACATCCAAAGCTTCAAGCATTTGAAGGGTGAGCAAATCCATGAGACTTGGCTAAGATTTAAGAAGTTGGTGCTACAATGACCAACTCATGGTTCTCCCGACATGTTTTACTGCAATACTTTTACCGAAGCATTGATTCGGTGAACAAGGGAGTAGCTGATCAACTTTCTCAGGGAGTTTTAGTGCAACAACCTTACATTATATCACAACTCTTGGATAGTATGACCAAAATTAACCGGGCATGGTACACCCATGAAGATCAGGTCTCCCCCTTCACTTTTAAATTGACAAAGGAGCAGCTTGAGAAAGATCAAGAGAGGGACCAAAACATGGAAAATATGATGAATCAACTTGACATTTTAGCCAAGAATTTCATGGGAGCTGGTGCTAGAAGTGTAAATGTTGTGGGTGTTGGGTGTGTAAACCCTGATGAGGCCAAGTTTGAAGCGTTGTACAACGAGGAAGTGAACTTCCTAGCCAACCAAGGAGGAGGTTATCGTGCAAAATACCCAAGGCAGGGTGGTAACCATGGTTGGAATAGGGTTGAGGGATGGATAGATCGTGATAGAGAGTGGAGGGATCCTAACCCCACATGGAAGGAAAGAGATGGGGAGAATAATAGGTATGCTCCTCCCCACGAGTGTCAAAAGCCTAAAGATTATGACGGTGGCCGGGCTGAGGATATGCTCTCTCATATTCTCAACAAAGTTGAAAGGTCCGATAAAATTTTGAAGGAGATGAAGGAAGATGTATCATACTTAACTAGACAGTGACCTCTCATTCCATCTCTATAAAGCAGTTGGAGACCCAAATGGGTCGAATTTCTTCTCATTTAAACCCGAGGAAATAAGGGGGGTTGCCTTGTGATACCATGGCAAACCCCAAGAATGATGTTTGAGTGGGGACTTGCGTTGTTCCACGATGTTAACTAAGGCGCTGCTTGGGAGGCAACCCAAGTTTTTATTGCTTTATATTTTTGTTTTTGGAATAATCGTGTGTTGAATGTGCAGGTTGAAGTGTAGAATGTGTTTGAAAAGTGCAGATTGGCGACCAAAAATGTCCAGTCGGTGACTCGCCTAAGAGGTCGACGAGCCCGACTTGGACCATTGTTGGACTCAGGAAAATATCAGGTTGGAGTCTGTAAAACTCGGTGGGCCCATGGACAAGTCGGGGAATCTCCGAACAGGTCAGCGAGCCTACTTTGTCCGCCGTTTGGACCCCGCATTAATTGAAGGTCCTGTAAAACTCAACGAGGTAAGTAACCACTCGGCGTGTTGCCAACTGGTTCGGCGAGGAAAAATAACATCGCTGAAAGGGCGCAAATTAGATGGTTTTTAAAAGGCCAAAGGTTCAAAATTTCATAATCTTTCACATTATCTCACTTTTCAACTTCATACAATCACACCCGTACTATATATTTCATAATTTTTTGCATTTTACCACTTTTTGGTATTCGATCTTGTGTTTGGAGTTGGATACTTTGCTGCCTAGCTTTACATATTCATCTTTCGAGATTAAAGGTTGGTTTTCCGAACCCCAAACTCTAAATTAGCGGTTAAACTCAAATGCTTTGTTCTAAATTGTGTTGATGTGTGCTGGGCCTCTATGAAATCATGAATGTGTGGTAGTTTGCCTATTTTAATTTCGATATTATGCCTAATTTGCCTATGTGGTTGATTTCCTGAATTTCGTTCTTTAAAATTGATCGTAATCTTGTGGGTTGTGCTTAATTGTTGTTGAGTCTAGTCGGGTGAGGTCTGAGTAACTCAAATTGTGCTAAATGACATGCTTTGCCCAGTGATGGAGTGTTTGACGTCATTCTTAAGGGCTTAAGTCATCAAATGGTAATTTTGGCCAAACCAGGGAAAGTTTGAGCACCTCGGTGGCATGGGTCTAATGGGTCTAGGACTAATTGAGAATGTGTGTGGTTTGATTTTATTTTTGGGGGCTGCGTGGTTGATTTTGAAAGTCGGGGTTGAAAATAGGCACATTGGGTAGTTTGGTGAGCTGGGTCGAGCTTGCCGAATCACTCGGCGGTTCACCGAAATCCCCCTTAATCGCCTTTAGTTTTGTGGTTTTGTTTATTTTGGTTCTGTAACTTTCGGCGAGAATCCTGAGTTCGCCGACTGCACTCGCCGACTTGCCGAACGTCTCCTTGATCACCCTTTCTGTGCCCCTAACCCCTAAAATTCACTGTTATTTTCGACGGGCTACTCTATGCTCGCAGAATGATGTTGGTGATTCGCCGAAAGGCCCTTTCCATCGCCGACATGCCATTTTTCTGGGCAATCTTTTAGCCAATCCTTTCGGTGAGCCCGATCTAGCTCGCCAAAGTGATTCGGTGACTCACCGATCGGTTTGGCGAGTCTTTCTGTAGCTTATTTTTCTTCACTTTTCTTGAACTGTTTCTAACATTCTACGATGTTTTCATGACCCAGGGTAACCTCGTACACGTAACATGGCGTACTTGACCCCGAAGGGTCTCATACAAGCCCTTAGCATCATAACATAGGTAATAGAAATAAAATACGAAACCATTTAAAACTTTTATAATCAAAGTCCATTTCATAAAAGCAAGCGGAAGTCTTTACTACATCTTTGTCTCAAACCATCTATCATAACTCTTGAATAAAACTCTTGGGACGCAGCCCATTCAAAGTCTAAAACATAAAGAAATGACATAAAGGAAACAAGGGTTTGTCCTCGAAGCTATGAGGACTCACCAATTCTTCAACTCTTCTTGATCCTTGGAAACCTAGCCTTCAAAGAAACTCAATCTCCGAAATCCTACATTTGATTAGAATGTAGGCAATATGCATTAGTACAAAATGTACCAAGTATGAAAGCTAGCACAACATCATAAGAGCATCTCAAAATGGTTAGTCAACATAAGACATAAGCATTAGAGATAATAACATAGTCATAACATAATCATCATAGTCATAGCATGGTCTCCAACATAAGCATCATATAAACATAAGTCAATATAAGACATAGTTAATAAGCATAGGAGATAAGTCATAATCATATAAACGTAATTGACTCTTAGTTATCTATACCATAATAGCACCATTCTCAAGTAACCTCAAAAGCATACATGTGGTCTATATGCATGGTTAAGTCATAATACCACCCAGGCCAAGTATCCCTATTTGGTCATCTTAATCATGGTCTATATAGCATCTCATAATACCACCCAGGCCAAGTATCCCTTTTTGGTCATCTTAATCATGGTCTATATGCATGGTTAAGTCTTAATCCTTTCTACTATAAGGGCACCATACTTCTAAGTGAATTCAAAATACACTTGTGCAATGCATGAAAGGCATCCCATACTACCCTTCACACTAAGCATAACCTTGAAATCATCTTAGTCATATTCACCCTACTTTGGTCTTACTATTGGCTAGCTTCATATAGACAATGGAACTACCACCTTTAGTCAAGCATATCTTGGAAGGCAACTATAGAAACAACCCAAGCTAAGTCTATAGTATGTGTAGGAACCCTTCATAACTACACTTAAGTCATACTTGTGCAATGTATGGATAAAATCCCATACTACTACCCACACTAAGTACTACTTTGGACTATCATGAATGTTCACTAGTTGGGGACTAGTCCCTCTATTCTATTTACCTCTTCAATGCTACCAAGGAATAACCCCCTAATAGGCTACACCATGCTATCATCTTACTAAAAATACTAGGTTAAGCTAAGCTATCTACCTTGGAAGACACACTATCATGGAAGTCCAAGATATTCTAGGAAAGGTAAAAGTGTCCTATCCTAGCTACCATGAAATAATCCCGGACAAACTAAGTCATGCTACCTTTACAAGTATACCATGATACATTTTAGCTATCCTTAGGAGAGTATGATTCTCAATCCTAAGCTATCCTTAGGAGAGTATGAGTCCTCAATCCCAAGCTACCATGACTAACCTAACTCAAGCTACCCTTGAAATGCACCTTACAATTCAAGGTCAAGCTACTGTTAGGAGAGTATGGATCCTCAATCCTAAGCTACCCTTAGGAGAGTATAAGTCTTCTATCCCAAAGCTACCATGAAATGGTCTTGGCCAAACCAAGTCATGCTACCATGAAGGCATCCTAGCAATGCTAGTTCAAGCTACCCATAGGAGAGTATAAATCCTCAATCATAGGCTACCATGACTATTCCTAACTCATGCTACCATGACATGCATTCTACAATACTAAGTCAAGCTATCCCTTAGGAGAGCATAGAAACTCCATCCTAAGCTATAAACCTTGGTCTTATCATACTAAGCCAAGATATACATGAAGGGAACATATGTCACAACTTAAAGTTATTCTAGACTAACAAGCTTTGATTCATTTTAGGTTATTAAGCCAACCTAGAATCATTCTATGTGATAGAACCTTGGATCTCCTAGCATCTTCATGCCTAAGTATGTAAGAGAGAAGCAATCCACAACACAATTACATAATATTGGCTATACCCCCAAAGCCCTAACATTGATGGCTAAAAGCCCTACTTTCAAGCTTAACTTCATTCTATCATAATTCATGTCTAAATTACAATATATTCAATCACATTCTTTAATACTAATTGATTCTAGTCATAATTGGTTCGTAAAGGTTCAATTCTAACTTCACAAGTCAAGATCCTTCATATTCAATAAAGTCTAGTTCAATTCATGATTAGATGATCCTAACTTTGATCAATTACTATCCATGACTTTGATTTAGGAAGATCACCTTTGAACCTTCAACTTTGCCTGTAATGGCATAAACCCACAAATTTCACATTCATTAATTTATATTAGGGTTTACCATAGAAATCAGATGAAATCATAATAATATCAATAAACAAAGCTAAATCAATCATAATTGGGTGTTATCCACTAGATTGGAATCATACCCAAACCCTACCCTCAATATAAGATAAACCCTAGCTAGAATTGGGTTTTTGACTTCACAATTGGGGAAATCTATGGTGGCGCTATGGGGAAGGACCCATAGATGAATAATCTAAACATACCTTGATTCAAATCCCTAAAGAAAGCTCTCAACAATGGAGGAAATCTGCCCTTTTCTCTCTTCTTCTTCTTCTTCATTTCTAGAGAGGGAATATTTGGAGAGTATTTTTGGGGTTCTTAGATGAATGATTTAATGACTTAGTTTTAGGGTCTTATTAAATTGATGATTAAATTCTCTCAAGAACCCATGGAATCCCTAATTTCCCAAATTTGGATCTTATGATGTGAATTGTTGATTCTAGAAGCATTGATATGAGATTATGCCTATTATAGTTGGGTTACTTGAATCATGCTATCATTCATGCTTATTTTATTAATTGTGGATGTGTTGATGGTTTGTGGCCTTGAAAGGAAAGATATGTGAATTATGTATGATGATGAGGGCTATGTAAGGGCCATTAGCACACTTTGAGAATAAAGTGAATATGATTATAATCTAGTTGATGTTGTGTTGGATTGATTTCCTCATGAACACCTTTATGTATGATTATTATATGATGTGAAAGGTTGGTCACATATGATGATTCTAAGGTTGGTAGACTAGTCTCACCTAATGAATCTATGAGCTTTAGTATGAGTTATGTTGGTTTGAGTGTCAAGACATTCTAGCATGATTATCGATTTAAGTCAAGACTTAATATAAACTAAATGTGAATTATGCTTAGCATCGAGTGGATAGTGATATGAGATGGAATCCCTCACGATAGTAGAAGCCGGGTTTCTAGGAACAATCTCTTGGGTGGAAGCCCTTGCATTAGTAGAGGTCCGGTTTTCTAGTAGCAATCCCCTTATCCCATAAATTATGTGCCCTCATAGGTCTTTTATCTAGTGGATCCACCTAAGCTAATAGTTGAGTTCTACCTTAGGAAGGTAGGACACCCTTTTTTGGTGTGGGGTAGACACCAGATTCCATGATTAAGCTCTCATAGTCTATGTCAGTTAAAGCTAATCCCACTATGATAGAATGAACTAGAATTGAGTTATGAAATATAAGCACTTAATAAGCTTTCCTTAGTGTGGGTAGGAGTGTAAGATCTTATTCATACATTGCCCAAGGATGCTTTGAGGGTACTTATGGTTTGTTTCCATTATGATGTGATGATCAATATGTCGAATATGCTTGTATCTTATGCTTTTACACTAACTTTCATGATGAACTCTAAACTTGGTAAAGTGCATAGTTTTCAATTAAAATGTCCCTTTTTAGCATGTTTAAAGGTTTTCATGCAGTAACAACCATACTTAGTGCATTTTTGTACTAACCCATATTTCTTCTACATTTTTCTACAAAGTGTAGGCTCCGGCATTTGAGGTGATCTTCCTTCTTGTTCAAAGCTTGGATTGACTATTCTCCAAAGCTTGTGGTGAGTCCTCATGGATTCGAGGACGAGTGATGTCTTGTTGTTTCATTTCCTTCATGTACTAAGACTTTTAGATTTTCTATTATAAGGGTTGTGATCCTATTTTGAGACTTCAATTGTAATTAGTGCCGGCAAAATGAACCCATATTTTGGTAACCCTTCCATATTTTTATGGATTGGGTGTGTGATTTTTTACATGGGTAAAATATGGGTTGATACCCATATTCAACCCATACCAATATGGATAAAATATGGATTAGCCAAATGGGTTAAGCTTCTAACTTTTGTTTACTCAAAATTCATGATATCACTAAAAATATTGTAACTTCTCTTCCTTTTATGTTCTTCTATAGAACTAATTATTTTCTCTATAATTGAAAAGGTGAAGTCTTTGGCCCTCCAAAAATATATATTTTAAATGTACATTTCTTTTGTTAAGTATAATTATATATTTTTTATTTGTTTAATTTTATATTGGATAATAAATAATAGTTTAAAATAACAAAAAATATATTATTATTGACATTGCTTAAAATGCATTAAGCATGTTTTAGTCCTAAAATGAAAATATTCATTTACTTAGAAATTAAAAATATTTTCCCTTGTTATTACATAAATTATTGTATATTGAAAAGATATAGGATTTTTATTTTTACTTTTATGATACAATAAAACTAAATGAAGCATTCTCAACAATTTTCATCTAAAAATGACTAAAATATGTTCTCCATGTTGAATTCTTAAGTAGAGTACTATTTACTCATGAAAATATGGGTAAATATGGGTAAACTAGTATTTTACCCAACTCATTTATTAGCCAATCCATTTTTACCCGTATCAAATATGGCGGGTTGAATTATTACCCATTTTATGTTGACCCATTTTCAACCCGCTCAAATTTGACCCAACCCGCCCATTTGCCACCACTAATTGTAATAGATGGTTAGATGAGACTATGTCTAGACTTCCACTTTGCTTTTATGAAAACTTCAAAAGACTTGAAAATGTGTTTTTACTTTTTATTGTTCTTTACTTATGTGATAATATGCTAAGTGGCTTACATAGTGCCTTTAGGGGTGTTATGTGCCATGTTACGTCTAGGGGATACCCTTGGGTCGTGACAATAATGGTTAGCCGCTGAGTGAAACAACCTTAGCTCAGTTACTTGTACTTCACCTACTGACAGTTTAAGAACCTAGCCACGAACGTTGCAATGTCCTTTTTCATCCCACACAACCAATAATGTTTCCTTAGATCACGAAACATCTTCATAAAATAAGGACAAACAGAATATCTGGAACAATGGCACTCCTGAAGAATCAGCCCAACTAACTTACCAACTCTAGGAGCACATATATAACCCTCAATCCTCAAGATGGACTTTGGATCCAAGGTCGCCTTCCTAGCCTCTCTTCTTAGAACCTTGTCTCGAGTCGTCCTTAATTGCTATCCTCAAACAATTAAGCACGAATCTACTCAATTAAGGAAGATCAAACCTCCACACATGCAAATGTCTTGGCTCGGAAATGTCAAGCCTAAAAATCTTGTGGATTAGGAATGAATGCCTAAAGCCATAAGTAGCTGCTCCATAACTAAGAAAGACAAACTCCCAATACTCACTACCTTCCAACTCAAGGTGTTTGCTGCTACATTAGCCTTTCCCGAGTGATAAAGGATAGAAATGTCATAGTCATTTAGTAACTCTAACAACCTGCACTACGTTGGATTAGGTCCCTCTGACTAAAAAAGTACTAAGGACTATGATGGTTGGTGAATACGTCGTAGTGAACTCCATTCAAATAGTGCAACCAATCTTCAACGAGAATACTACTGCTGCCCACTCTAAGTCAAGAGTGGGGAAGTTTTTCTTATGAAGCTTCAGCTGCTTGGAAGCATAAGCTATAACTCTACCTTGCTGCATCAAGACAAAACCTCGGCTCACATCAGAACCATCACAGTAGATTTTAAACCCTTAGCCCTTAATAGGTAGAGTTAGAATTGGTGGAGAAGTCAAAAAGGCCTTGAGCTTCAAATAGCTCGCCTCACACTCATTCGACCACTAGAATAGAAAACCCTTCTAAATCAATCTAGTGAAGGGTGCCGCAATAGAATAAAATTCATCCATGAACCGTCTCTAGTAGCCTACTAAGCTGATGAAAATTGAACCTCAATTGGAGAAGTAGACCTGGCGCAACTACGAACTGCCTCAATCTTCTCGGGATCCACCATAATGCCATTATTGGACACTGTGTGCCCCAAGGAAGGTATAAACTCAAGTAGAAACTCACATTTAGTGTTTTAGCATACAACCGTGGCTTTATGAAGGTCTGGAGTAAAATCCTCGGTTGCTCCCCGCTCTCTTAGTAGACAAAGATTTCGTTGATGAAGATTATTACAAAGTCAAAATAAGGCCTGAACATATCATCAACACCATAGATGTTGTTGGGAATTAGTCAACTCAAAAGACATGACTAATCATAAAGGAATGTCTTAGGGAGTTCCACCGCCCTAATCCTTAACTGGTGGTAGCTCGATCTCATGTAGATCTTTGAGAACACAACTGCATCGTGAAGCTAGTCAAATAGATCGTCAATTTCTAGCATAAGATACTTGTTCTTGATTGTCACCTTATTAATCTGTGTGTAGTCAATACACCTACAAAAGGTACCATACTTCTTCTTCACTAACAAGACCTGAGCCCACCAAGAAGATACACTCGTATCACCGACATAAATAAGATAGGATCGACACCCTTGTCAACAAACCAACATGTCATTAGAAAGAAGATCACAACCCTCGACAGATGACTATTAGAACTAATCTATATAAGAGGTGGAATACCAGGCATGCACAAAGTAACAATCTCGGAGAAGTTGTTGAAGAACGCATGATAGGGAGACAACCAATCCATTCTTAGAATCACGTAATAATCCACAATATCTAATAAAATGAAGTCTAACCAAGTGTTGTACTCTAAATGGACACCACAAAGATCTATAAACCCAATCAACTACCAACGAATCACCTACAGCGGTAGCTACACACACTGGAACAAACATCGGCTCACAAGACAAATCTAATTGCGTAGCATAATCAGCAGAAACATATGACAATGTAGACCCATGTTCAAATAAAACATGAACAGGTTGATGGGAGACATATATCACACATGTGATAAAAAATATCCGATGTCTCTAACTCTAGCCTCCCCGAAAAAGCATACATATGGCCTCGTCCTCCTCAACCACCCGATCTGCCTACATGAGGATCACCTTGAGTACCCTGGGACCATCCCTAGTTGATTAAACAAGAGCCTTGGGAGCTTGACCCTACTGACCCGATCAACCCTGCCTCTTATGATAACTTATCGTAGGACACTTTTGGGCAACGTGACCCACTTCACCACATTTGTTGCAACCTCTACTATAATTGACCCTCTGAGATGATTCGGTTGAACCTAACTAGCCACCACGACCTGAATAGCCTGAATGAGCAACCCGAGAAGTCTGAACTATCTAACCACTAGCACATACCATGTATCCATCTATAATTTGTAGAACTACCTGGACAGACCTACTAGGCTAAGACGTTTATGGATAACGTCATCCTTGAAACCCTCTGCTATGGGACTAAGACTCGCTGAAACTACCCTGAAGATGGGGCCTCTTGTAGTTACCGCCATACATGTCATGAGATATCCCTTCAATGGTGCATGCATGATCAAATATCTACAGAAAAAAAAACTCGACTCGACCATCGGCTTTGTCGCTAATCAAAGTGAAAATGAGAGCCCTTTAAACTACGAACTCTCTCTTACTTTGTTAGCATAAGCATAGCCGCATGTCTTCCCAACTCATGGAACTATCCCTTGTGCTCTGCTACTAAAAGTGATCATTGAGTGAGGTTTGAGAACTCATCTAAAAACCACTTCTTCGGGCTACGAGGTACATACTTTCCCAAAAAATTCTTGGAGAACTGAGCCCAACTTATCAAAGGTGACCCTACTAGTCTGCAATCTAAGTAGGTCCTCCACCACTACTTCGCTGGCCCCTCCAACTAGTAAGCAGTGTAATAAACCCCATGGGACTCCACTAACTCGAGGTTATGAAACCTCTCCCAACCCCTGTCTAGAAACTCATGTGCATCCTCACACGCAGTATCCATGAACCTAGGAGGATCCAATATGATAAACTGCCCCAACTTCTTTTTCTTCTCAAGGGTCATAGCTGGCCTAAGAACCATACTGGAGCAATAGTCAAAATTGAATGGACCAGTGTACGAGAAGCCATAGTTACACGATACTCATATGTGTCCTGAGTACCATGTGCCCCTTCCTGTGCTAAAGTATGAGCATAACCTCTAATATGCGGTCTAACTGAAGTTCTAGGCATAGTACCTACCTAGGAAATACCGTCCATGAAACTTAGGATCTTGACCAAAGTATCCTAAAGTAGTGGCGTCGCCAAGAATCATGGTGTAGGCTGGGTTGGCGCCATACCCTCTGGTTGATGCTAAACCTGCTCAACTTCTATTTCAAGCTTTTGTGATAGTACTCGGTCTTAACTTTTGTTTTGGCCTCTAGTTGTACCCCTAGTTGGGGATCCACCAAGAGGTGCAGAAGGTCTATGCTCACCCGTAGTCGATCTCGTGCTTTCCATCTGAGAAAGAGTGAAAAAAATGGAGTTTAGACATTCATACAAGCATCACCACACAAAAAGAAACAAGAAACAAGAAACATTGATGTATTTCCTAAGAAACCCCCTATAGTCTCTTGAATATTGGATACACACGTCATCGTACCGATCCTCGAGACTTTACTAGACAATTGCTCCTATACTAGTGAGAAAGGTGAACCTAACTCTCTAATACTATGCTCTGATGACTTAAAAATAAGGTCATGATGGCATCAACTATAACCCACTAAGTGGAAAAGCCAAAGCTCAAATAACAAAGATGCAGAAGAAACAATTTATATAAATACAATAGTAATAAGTTGAAGACAAGGAGAATGAATATAGAGGAAGAAGGACCATATCATATATAGATGTACTATGATACAAAATGTACGAAGTATTTCCAAAAGTGAACAAAAGACAAACTAATACAAGATACAAACCCCCGTACTTGGTGTCAGCTATATATGAGCTACTACGAGTCATATATACATAGAACTAACTAATCCAAAATACAAATGAGAGTCAGTACAAAAGGATAGCAACAAGTCTCTGAACGCCAAAAGCTCACCACAAATCTAAGTTTGTGACCACCACAGGAGATCCAAACGTTCACTGAGGGTGGCTCAAACTTGGAGTTGCATTAGAAAAAGATACAGAAGTTTAGTAAGAGTTCGAAAAATGTAACACCCCAGAAATTTGTAGGCTAAACTAGAGCTAAACGTGAAGGTTCGAGTCAAGGAAGGAGGGCAACAGCCAAGGCAAAAGACCAAGGGCCAAGGCTGCCCAAGCCTTTGCCAAGGCACTGCCCATGACCATGAGGGCCTTCACGACCCGTGGTGGTCACCACTCCCCGTGGTGCCACATGTGGTGGTGAGGCATTAAGCCCCCAAGGCTTCCCCTAATTGGCGTCCTCCACACGAGACATTTCACGGCTCGTGAAGCCTTAGATGGCTCGTGGGAGTGGTCATGGTCATGCCTTGGTATGTTGATTAATAATGTTTCAAAGACACATCATCCAATTCTAAGAGTTAACAATCGTAAGTCAGTATAAAACCCAAGTAAATGAGTTGGGGTCGTATTCCACAGGGAGCGGTACGTGTTTCAGATTCAATTGGGAAGTATAAATGTGGTCAAATCAGTCATAGGAATAAATATTATCGAATAAAGAAATCATTCAATCAAGGGGTGACAAGAATATCAAATGGGGGCTTTGGTTTTGATTAACAACTACAAACAGTCACAAATAATACGAAATAACAATAATGAGACGGGTTCTTGGGATGTGATTGATTATAGGCTAATATGGACATATGGGTAATTGCAACAATTAGTAAATATCTAGATATCAATGAGTAGGCTAGACTATAAGAGAGGTAGTTTTGTCTCAAACAATTAACCTGAATAAAGTGATTTCTCTCGAACATCAACAAGCATGCAAATTGAGAGCAACCCACACCTTAATTCATTCACTCTTTCGAGCTGAAAGTGTGGGATTGGGTTTAGGATTCACTCTCTCGAGCTGAACCCAGCTCAATCCAATACTCACAAATCATTAATCAAGAACCTTAGTTCTAAAACCCCTCTCTCTCTAGCAAGCCAAAAACACAAACATAGAACTGCATTTGCAACAACAATTCTTAAGTTAAACCACAATTAATGATTGAACTCACTTTTAAATAGTATTTATAGTAACAATTAGCAATACCCATAAGCTAAATCAACCAATAATCATATAATCACACCCCAAGAATTGGGATTTTAGCTAGACATCATAAAAAAGTAAAAACCGTTACCAAATTGATTATCCATCAACTAGTAAGAGTGATTTCGTCTTTACAATGCTCCAATTTGATGAACTTCAAAGATCCACTTCCAATTTCTCAAAAGTGAATTTCTTCAATCCCTCAAAACTATGGAAAACTAGAGAAAACTGTCACAAGATGCTCAAAACATAATAATAAAAAAGTTCTAAAGATTAATTGATACTAAACTAAATGTTCAAAAATGTATTTATAGTCACCGAAAATAAGCTACGAAAGCTCATTCGGCGAAGTAAGACGGGCTCGCCGAACCACTCGGCGAGCCGCCCTTTGGTCTCTTCCATTGCCATTTTGCCTTGGCATTCAGCATCCTCAAGGTCTGTAACTTTGGGCGATCTATCTTGGCTTCGCGAAATTCACTTGGCGATCCGCCGACTACTCCTTTTCATTGCCAACTTGGTTCTTTCCTCCAGGGATTGGCATACTGGTAGATTAGGTGGTCTGATGAGCCACTTGGCGACATGCCAAGTGCTCTTGGCGATCCTCAGACTCACCCATCTTTATTTCTTCAACCTATTTTGTTCTTTTTTGCATGTTAGTGTCCTTGCTTTGTTCCTTAATATATATTCCTGAAAATTAAGGATTTAACATCAGTTATTGGCACAAAATAAGCATTTGAGGACACGAAATCTCTATAAACAAAGCCCTAAATGAGTCCAAATCTCGGACTCATCAACACCCCCAACTTAAACTTTTTCTTGTCCTCAAGTAAAACTCAAGTTGAGTAGTTTAAAAAGGATGTCTCAAACAGTGCTACATAAGACTCAATCATGAATGCACACAACAAGACTCAACTTACTCATACAAGGATCAATTGTGCATTCAAAGATTCAAGTTGTGACTCACCATTATCAAAGATGCTCAAGTTCACAATACTTGCTTCAAATGCAAGTTCAAGCTCAACAAAGGTACTCAAATGCCCTCACAATAAAGATGATTCCATATTCACACACTATTCTTCAACATTTTATAGCTCCGAAATCACATACGACTCTCACACTCACAAAGATGAACACATGCATGACTTCACCCATATGTTTGCCCTTATTTTCCAATCAACATTCATTTCAGCTTACTCAAGATCAAAAAGGTCTTTTCAAGGCTTGTAATGGGGCTGAGTGTAAAGGTATGGTCATTTAGGCTCAGTGGTTGCTACCCTCATGAAATGTGGTCTGAACATCACTTTCTTCCTTTTCTTTAACATTTGAATCGTGCTGAAAATTCACCCTATTATTCAACTTCCAATGGAATACCGGACACCCCATTACTTTTGCAACTTTGACAACTTTATTTCTCAACTTTTTCATTCTTTTTCTTTTGGTTTTTTTTTTTTTTATAGGGAGGGGTTCCATCTTTTTCACCACCATGGCTCAAAGGGGAATTCTTCACACTTCTTGATTTTCCTTGTCTTTTTACCACACCCCCAACTTAGGCCAACCTAAGTTGGCTATTCAAACAAACCACACCTCATGAGAGTTATGGGTGAATGGATAAAGAGGAATCATGTTTGCTCAAGTTTCTTCCAAGAAAAGGGTCAAGCTCAAAGGGGTTCAAGCAAGGTTCACATAACTCACAAGGTTGGCCACAAAAAGAGGTATATTGTCAAATTGTTTCACTCAACAAAGTCGTTGCCTAAGATCATTTCAAGAGCTTGCATCACTTAGCAAGGCAAATTCTAGGTGTCATCACACATGGTTCACGATAAGATTATCACACAAGGCATTAGCACCATTATCACACGAGACTCCACAGTTTCGCTAGTGTGCAATGTTCATCACAAGAGACTCCATTCGATAAACGGCTAGTCACAATGAGATGCAAAATGTTCACACATTGTCTATGCAACTTCATTTGGCCTCATCGTAGCCCTGTATTCACTTTTGTTCGATTAAGGGCACTATTCAAGTCATCGGCATTGATCATGACAGATACTCAAATTTGCACGAGAACGGCCACAATCACACACAACAAAAGGTGGGAAAAAATTTCAGATGGATCAAAAACCATTTTCATTCATAACAAGGAGTCATAAGCTCAAACATCCAGAAGATAAGATGACACAAAGTTTAAAACGCAAAACCCAATATATACATAAGAGGTAGGTATAGAAATACCTCACCCCACCACAAATAAAAAGATGTTGTCCTCAAATGCAACAAAAATAATCAAAAGTCAATAAAAATGACAGAGAGGGAGGTGAAAAAAGGTCCTGTCTACATCGGCCTCTAGCCGGGTAGCCCGCACATCGGCAAAATGGGCTAGATTCACCATCTTGAGGAGTATGGACTGAGTAATCCTAGTAGGCTATGGGGATGCAGAAGAACTAGGGCCCTGGGAAGGAGCGGTATTGGATGTACCTGAAGGCCCGGAGGCCGGAGTAGACAAAGATGCCTCTACAGGTATAGACTCAACATCAACCTCCGGGGTGTATCCACTAGAGCTGCTCTCCTCCTATCTACCTCATCCCGTGTGTACTTGGCTTCTATGTGCCGGATGTCTGTAAAGGATGTAGGTGTGACCTCAATGTCCCTCTTCTCGTCACGAGGAACTTTGGCCTACCGACATAACTCTGTAATAAGTACGGGGAATAGAAGGGATGTCTGGCGCTTCTTGGCCCTCATGGCCATCTCCTGCTCAATAATGAGTCCCAAGTTAAGCCGCTTCTTAGCTATGATTTATCCTAGGAAAGTCGCCTTTGGGTGGAGGAGAATGGACTCATTATCTAAGGGCATGATGGAGCTACTAATGATCTAAACCAGTACCGCGAAGCTACATTCAAGTCCTTCTTCTCAATAGGAGTTCCTACCTCAATCCACCTCGGGGTAGTCAGAAATCAGGGGAGCAAGCTAGCCCTTAAGGTCATCCAGGGTCTGTGCTATAGCTAAACCCTCGTACTCATGCTCAAACCTAGTATCTCTTTCAAGTACGACATTTATATGATCGTTGTTGCACCCCACTTCTTTCCCTCGGACCATGAAGGACTTTACTGGTCTGAAGGCACTGGCCTTCTTCTTCCCCTGGTGTACTAGATCACCGTACATAGTGTAGAACTCATGAACCCAGGTGGGGATATATGGGCCTCGAGTCCTGGTGAAGATATCAAATCTGCGGAATCAGAGTGTGTACCACACCAGAGGGTACCTGTCCACCACTCCATCTGTAGACAGCCACTTCTCCTCAATAATTGTCCTCAATCCCTCGTCCTTTAGCCTGTCGAGTAGCCGAGGAGGAGGACCCTGAACTGGTGGTGCTAGAACCACCGTTTGTGCTAGAGCAGGCATAAAGTCAGTGACAGAAGGGGTAGACTTCGGGATACTAGATGAATCGTGACGAGACCGTGCATGAATTTCTCCTCACCGGGGCTGTAGTGGTTGGGCATCATCATGCTCGTAAAGTGAGAACTGAGAATTAATGAACTCCCTCTCACTATCGGAGTCATGCTCATGTATCTCATATATGGGCGTTTTGCTCTTCCCCTTGCCTCCCTTAGGAGGTGCCTTATTTTCCTTTTTAGAAGAAGCAATTGCTCTCTCATTAATCACGATGCCCCGTGCTCATTTGCGGGGCGGCATACCACTCTCATCCAAGTTGGTCCTAGCCATAACTGCAAAACACATCGGGAGAAATTATAAACAATTCAAGAAAAGTGCAGAAAAATAGGTTGCAGAAAGACTCGCCGAATCGATCGGTGAGTCACCGAGTCGCTTAGGCAAACCAGATCGGGATCGCCTAAATAACTGGTTCGAATATATCCCAAAAAAAAGACAGATCGGTGATACACAGGGGATTTTGGCAAATCACCAATATCACTCGGCGAGCTCAGACTAGCCCACCGAAAGTTATAATGGGTTTTAGGGGTTAGGGGCGCAGAAAAGGTGATTAAAGGAGACTTTTGGTGAGTCGTTGAGTGAACTCCGTGAGTCGTCGAGTGAACTCGGCGAGCTCAGGGTTCTCACCAAAAGTTACACAATCAACTCTAACTAAAACACAATATTAAGGGCGATCTAGGGGGACTTTAGGGAACTGCTGAACGGTTCAGCGAGCTCGACCCAGCTCACCAAACTGCCCAATGTACCAATTTTCACCCCGTTTCCCAAAATCAAGCCCACAGCCCCTGAAAACAAAATTAAACAACACACTTATGCAATTAAATTAAGAATCATACTACCCATGCCACCGGGGTACTCAGACTTCCCCCGATTTGGCCAAAATATGCCATTTGATGTCTTTTGCCCTTAAAAATGACGTCAAATGCTCCATTATTGGGAAAAGTACGTCATTTAGCATAGTTGGGGTTACTCAAACTTCACCTGACTAGACCCAACAACAATTTAACACAACCCAATTGTTTATGATCAATTTTAAAGTACAAAACTCGGGAAATCAACTATTTAGGCAATTTAGCACAATTACGAAACTACGATAGGCAAACTAGCACACAATTATGATTTTAGAGTAGGCCCAGCACACATCAATAAAAATTAAACAATTGCATTCGAATTCAACCACTATTTAAGAGTTTGGGGTTCAAAAAACCAACCTTTAAGCTGAAATACGAGTTTGTAAAGCTAAGCAACAATATATTCCAACTCCAAGCACGAGATCAACGTGAAAAAACTAATAACAATGAAAAAATATAGAAACTATATAGTTCAGGTGCAAATATACAAGGCTAAAAGTAAGGGAATATGAAAGAGTTTGAAATTTTAAACCTCTGGCCTTTTAAAAACCGTTCAGTTCGCAGCCCATTCGGCGATATTAGCCATCCTCGCCGAACCACTTGGCGATGCGTCGAGTGATAATTTACCTCGCCCAGTTTTACAAAACCTCCAGTCAATTTGGGGGTCCAAACGGTGGACAAAGTCGGGCTCCCCGAACTCTTCGGTGAGTCACCGACTGGACTCTAGGCTCGCCAACCTGCATATTTCAAACACATTCCACACTTCAACTTGCACAATCAACACCCATTATTCAAAATAAAAACTCAAAGCATTAAAAACTTGGGTTGGCTCCCAAGAAGCGCCTTAGTTAATGTCGTGGCACGACGCAAGTACCCACTCAAGCTTCATTCTTGAGGACTGCCATAGTGTCACTAGACAATCCTCTTTGTTGTCTTGAGTTGAGATGAGACAAAATATGGCCCACTTGGGTCTTCACTAGTTTAATATATATGGAATAGGAACCAATCATCTGATTTAGCATTGAGACGTTCTCTATTGTCTCTTTCAACACTTTGTCGTGTTCTTCAATTTTGTGGAGAATGCGTGCGAATATCTCTTTTATTTTTCCACCCTCATTATCCATGGGCTTTTTACGCTCATGAGGAGGAATGTACCTATATTTATTTTTACACAGCCCTTCAAATTCCATTTTGGCTAAATTTTGGTCCCTCTCTTGCTCCTTGTTGGGTTTAGTCATGCGATCTAGGAGTTGAGATACTATTGCATAGGGTTGTCGCATGAGACCACCTGGAGAAATTTAGCCAGCCACTCCTCTATTCTCAGGACCAGTAACTCTATAGAAATAGTCCAATAACATCTTATCTGGGATTCCATGAATTGGGCACTGCAACAATAGTGCCTTAAATCTCAGCCACGACTCATGGATTGTCTCACCCTCAGAGTGCTTAAAATCTAGGATGTGATCCCTAAGAATTATCATCTTTGCAGGAGGGTGGTCCACTTGGTTACCGTTGCTACCATATACACTCATTTCCTCTGTTTAACAAGTAACACAAAAACCAAAAACTAAAAATAAGTGTATTCAACTATGATTAGCAAGAATATAATTCAACTTCACCAAAAGAAATTCAAACAACACCACTCCCCAGCAGCGGCGCCATTTTGATTAAAAATGTTTAAAAGACAATTCATCCAATTCTAAGCATCAACGATCATAAATTAGTATAAAACCCAACTAAATGAGTTGGGGTCGAATCCCACAGGGAGCGGTACATTTTTCAGATTCAATTGGGAAGTATAAATGCGGTCAAATTAGTCAAAGGAATAAAAATTATCGAATAAAGACATCATTCAAATCAAGAGGTGACACGAATATCAAATGGGGATTTTGGTTTTCATTAACAACTACATACAGTCACAAACAAAACAAAATAACAATAATGAGACGGGTTCTTGGGATGTGATCGATTATAGGCTAATATAGACATGTGGGTAATTGCAACTATCAGTAAATAGCTAGATATCAGTGAGTAGGCTAGACTATAAGGGAGGTAATTTTCTCTCAAACAATTACCCTGAATCAAGTGATTTCTCTCGAACATCAACAAGCATGCAAATTAAGAGCATCCCACACCTTAATCCATTCACTCTTTCGAGTTGAATGTGTGGGATTGGGTTTAGGATTCACTCTCTCAAGCTGGATCCAGATCAACCCAATAGCCACAAATCATCAATCAAGAACCTTGGTTCTAAAACCTCGCTCTCGAGCAAGCCAAGAATACATACATAGAACTGCATTTGCAACTACAATTCTTAAGTTAAACCACAATTAATGATTGAACTCACTATTAAATAACATTTACACTAACAATTAGCAATACCCATAAGCTAAATCAACCCATAATCACATAATCACACACCAATAATTGAGGTTTTAGCTAGACATCATTAAAAAGTAAAAACTGTTACCAAATAGATTATCCATCAATTAGGTAAGAGTGATTTCGTCTTTACAATGCTCCAATTTGATGAACTTCAAAGACCCACTTCTAATTTCTCAAAAGTGAATCTCTTCAATCCCTCAAAGCTAAGAAAAACTACAGAAAACTGTCTCAAGATGCTCAATATTTAATAATAAAAAAGTTCTAAAGATTAATTGATACTAAACTAAATGTTCAAAAACATATTTATAGTCACAAAAAGTAAGCTACAAAAGCTCATTACGTGAAGTAAGTCAGGCTCACTGAACCACTCGGTGATTCGCCCTTTAGTTTCTTCCATCGCCCTTTTGCCTTGGCATTCAGCGTCCTCAAGGTCTGTAACTTTGGGCGATCTATCTTGGCTTTTTGAAATTCATTCAATGATCCACCGACTGCTCCTTTTCATTGCCAACTTGGTTCTTTCCTCCAGGGCTTGGCACACTGGAACATTAGGTGGCTGGTGAGCCACTTGGCGAGACGCCAAGTGCTCTTGGCGATCCTCAGGCTCACCCATATTCATTTCTTCAGCCTGTTTTGTTCCTTTTTGTTTCTTAGTGTCCTTGATTTCTTCCTCAATCCAAATTCCTGAAAATTAATGATTTAACATCAGTTATTGGTACAAAATAAGGATTTCAGGACACTACATCTCTATAAACAAAGCCCTAAATGAGTCCAAATCTCGGACTCATCATATGTGAAAGTTGACTGAGGATGGCTTAGCCACTGCCTCAAGGCCCACGAGAGGGACCACGACTCGTGGTAGGCACCACGGCTCATGGAGCCCTCCATGAAGAAGTCTTAGGATTTTCGGGCATAAGGCATGGTTACCTAGACACTTCCCCATAGTCCATGAAAGGGACCATGGCTCGTGGTCATAACCAAGGCTCGTGGGGCCTCACATGGTCCCTAGGCAGGTCACTTTAGTTAAAGGTTAAATAAGTCTTTTCCAGTTTTAGTCCAATTGAAGTGAAGTTGTTTTGGGTAAGTCTAGGACCACTATATAAGTCATTTTTAAGTCAAAACTCACCAAACTAAGTCATATTTTCCAAAACTTAAATCAATTCCCCAAAGTTCATCCTCTCAAATATTCTCTCTCTAGAAAGTGAAGAAGAAGAGGGTCAAGCTAGATCAAGTCAAGTATCCATTGTTTCAAGCTTGGGATGCTTTGTAATCAATGTATTATGGCTTATTCATTCATGGATTCCTTTCATCTATGAAGTCCCCATGTTTTCCCTAATTTAGAAGAGGAATTTCCTAAGTCAAACTAGGGTTTCCTCTAATGTTATGGGTTATGATCCAATAGAATGTATTATGATTGTTTATGATGGAATTACATGTTTTAGTATGGTTATACATGTATTCATGTGTAACCTTTGATTCTAGGGTGAATTTGACATAGTTGGGTTTTATACCATGAAAGGGGGAAGTTGAGGGCTTAGATGTGATCTTTTAGGATTGATGAATTGCATTATAGATTTGCTTGGAACGGAAGCACATGGATAGGAATTGCTTACGAGTTAAGCACATAGACATGAGTTGATTAAATATCAAGTATGCATGATAAATTATAATTTAGTAATGCTTGAGATTGAACCTAACATATGATATATGATTAAAAATTGCTTAAGAATAAAGCATGTGATTAGAATGTCTTAAGAACTAGGCATGTGTGATGATTGTAAGAAGTAATGCTTGGAGTGTAAGGGTTGTAATTATGAATGTTAATTGCTAGGGCCTTGGGAATAAAGCTAATATAATGAACTATAAATGTTAAGACTTTGAGAGTGAAGCTTATGTGCTTGATGAATGGTGGATCGGATTGTATTGGAAGGATTTACCCACATGACCTATATTATGAAGGTATGTCTGTTATTATGAAATCCATGTCTAATGCTTAAATTCTAGATGTGTTGATTAATAGTAAGGCTTGAACCTTGAAAGGACAAGTTAATGGGGTTATGCATGTTTTCATGAAATCTATGTAAATGCTATGAGTACACTTTAAGAGTGAAGTGTTAATCAATATGTTGTTGTTGTGGGTTGATCGAAAGTTTATTCTAATGAACTCATAATCAATATGATGTGAAAGGTTTTCTCACATAATGAAGATTCTAGGTTGAAAGGCTTTCTCACCTAATTGAATGTAATATTTACAGGGGGACATGAACGGTGAAATGTTTTATCATCCATGATCCAAGAGCTATCCCATGAACTAAATTGGATTGATGGTCAAGGACATCTCTCCATGAAATATGAGTTAATACAATACTTAATAAGTACTCCATGGGATTAATGCTTAGCACCAAGTGGTTATTGATATGAGATGGAAGCCCTCACGTCAGTTGAGGCCGGGTTTCTAGAAGCAATCTCTTGAGATAGAAGCCCTCACGTCAGTTGAGGCCCGGTTTCTAGAAGCAATCTCTTGAGATGAAAGCCCTCACGTCAGTTGAGGCCAGGTTTCTACTAGCAATCTCCGTATCCCATAAACTACGTGCCCCCGTATGTTATTTAGCTATTAAATCCACCTAAGTTACCAAACCATGGTTCTACCTTAGACAAGTTGGTCAACCCTTTTTGGTGTGGGTAACACCGGGTGATCATGTTATAGCTCACATGATCTCATGTCGGTTATGGCTTATTCCCACAACAAGAACATGAACTTGAATAATGAACTAAGGTTATTTCAAAGAAGTATTGTAAGTATGTTATGATATGAGGTTTACTTGTGTGATGTATGCTTAGCTTTGATTGATGCTATAGTTTCTTTCCTTGATAAGTTTGACTAAACGTGAATGCTCTCTTGTCTATGAGAAATAATCTAAGGATGAGATAAAAAAAGATGACGAATATGAATAAGGGCCTAATTTGGTTTTCTTAGCATGGGTGACATTTATGGGGTCTCATCCATGCATTGCACAAGCATGCTTTGAGGTTACTTATGAAGTGCTCCTCTTATATTATGTTGATCTAGGTGCATTGAATATGCTTATGATTTATGTTATTGTCTCTTATGCCTATAAACTATGTCTTATGTTGATGTCTCTTATGATTATGGTATATGTCTTATGTTGACTAATGCTTACATTATGCTTATGTTGACTAATGCTTACATTATGCTTATGTTGATGATTTATGTTAGCCATCAAATTTAGTACATTATTGTATTAACGCATACCATTGCCTACATTCTTATCAAATATAGGGTTTGGCGATATTGACTTCCATCCCGGTGGCTAGGCTCATAGTAGATAAAGAAGAGAAGTTTTGGTGAGTCCTCATAGCATCGAGGACTTGATCACCCTTTCCTTTTATGTCTTTCTTTTATGTTGAGAACTATTGTATGGGCAGTGTCCCAAATATATTCATGTTTTAGATGGTTTGAGATAGGTGTAATTTCCGCTTTATTTTATGAAACTTTGATTATATTGGAAATTAAAAATGTTTTAAATTTCCGCACTTTTCAATTATCTTATGTTATGATATGCTAAGTGGCTCGTATGAAGTCCTTCGGGGTTCTATAAGCCTTGTTACATCTAGGGGTACCCCTGGGCCGTGACAAACTTGGTATCAGAGTACAAGGTTTAGAATGGTTCTAGGATGTCACAAACCACGTCTAGTAGAGTCTTATTCATAATTGTGAAGCACGCAACATTTATGATTGAGAGGCAATTAGATGTTTAGGAAACTTCACTTCTTCATTACTCTAAGTCGTGCCATAGAGTTTAACTCTATTAGGTCTTTCTCCTTATTTGTGCCCGATGGTTTTTCAAGATATGGATACTACAAGGGCTAATGCTAGAAGGAATGAGGAAGACAATGTGGATCAAGAAGTTCCTCCCTAAGCTCCTCCTCAAGCTCTGAATGACCCTTTGGAAGAGAATGTAACAAATCAGAAGTATAGGTGTGGTTTTTAAATGTTGACTCAAGATGGAATATAAACTCCATAATTTTATGGGTCAAAGATGAGGTCTCTAAGGTGTTGGACTTTGTGGGAGTGACTCCGGTAGAGAAGGTGGAGTTGGCCGCTTACCAACTCAAAGTAATTGCTCAAGTTTAGTTTAATCAATGGAAAGAGGCTAGACCGGTAGGAATGTATCCCATAGAGTGGGAAGGGTTCAAGAGTGCTTTTTTAGATAGGTTCTTCACTCTAGAGATGAGATAAGCTTTAGTGCTTTCATTAACCTTAGGGAAGGTAATATGCGTGTTAAGGAATATGCATTGAGGTTCACCCAATTATCTAAGTATGCTCCATCCTTAGTGGCCAACTCTAGGTCTAGGATGAGTAAGTTTGTGTCGGGTGTGTCTGACTTTGTAGTGAAAGAATGCCTTATGGCTATGCTTGATCATGATATGGATATTTTTTGCCTTATGATTTATGCCCACCGGATTGAAGAACAGAAACTTAAGGAGAGGTCTAGAGAGACAAAGAGGTATAGGGTTGAAGATGATAATTCCTCTCATGAAGGGTCTGATGGGCATGGTCGTCCTAGATTTCAACAAAGGCGTTCTAGTCAAGGTTTCCCAATGTTCATAGTTATAACAAAGAGATGGTGTCTAACCCTAAACCTCAAAGAGGGAGTAATAGTAAGTCACGACCCGATTCCTCGAATCATGATGGCACCTACTATTCCCCACCAGTAGGTAAGCCAACCCGTAACCCGGAACAACAAGTAATGGGTTTGAGGGCAGAAGCTAAACAAGAGTAGGCAAATAACAATATACACAGGCGGAAGCAAACCAAAACATAAATACAAATAAAGATCCCTCCCAGAACCTGGAAGTCACTAGTA
>JAJOOR010037033.1:0-18518 GCA_036250505.1 Solanum acaule | reverse complement strand
GTGAAACAAATAACTGATTGTTGTTTAGGGAACAAGTGAGCAAGATTCGAACTTTTGTTATTATTAATGAGAGAGAGAAACTAGGGTGTATGTGTTCTCCATAAGATTATAACACAGTAATCCTAATAATAGTAATCCTTTTCTAGTGTATCACATGCAAAGTAGTAAGATATTTATCCCTAAGTGATTGGTCCTCCAAATATGATATTTCACTACGCACCTTGGTCCGGCTACGTGTGTATAATTTACAAATCCTTACCTTTACCTCACATTAGACATCAAATCAATGTACGGATTAGTTTTCACCCTCGCACCAATTGACATTAGACTATTAGATAGTATCATACTAAATCTCTATTGATAATTCTTTTCGTATTAACTACCTCATTGGTCTGGCAAGTAGCAACAAGGCGAGTTCTAATGCGTGCACTCGTTAAAACGACTTTTAAGCCAACGAATTACCAATGCATGCATCAACACTATTCAAGAATTATTTAGTTATTATTCATACGTTGTTAATCGTTCATGGTTCCCACAATCCTAGTTGTGGATTTAGTTACTCATGCTTGGAAGAACAAAATTCATATTTTGATAAAAAGAATTCATGAACTTACGCAATGAGTAGAAGAAATCTAAAATCTCCAATTGAAATTCAAAGAAAAAATATTTATAGACCGAAATCCGGAAATGAAATTTCTAAAGTTTTCAAGTTAATTCCCAAAAAAATACCAAGAAGAAAAAGTAAACAATAATGTCTAACCCCGAAAAATGACGTTTGCATACCCTATTTATAGAAAAACATGTCCTAAACAAAAAGGAAACAAAATAAGGAAATAAACTTTTTGGATACGGCGTCGATTGACGACTTCGACCTACAGACCATGGGTCGACCTACAGTTCGTAGGTCCCCTTTGTTGGTCAGCACTTAGAATATTTCTTGCATAGGCTAGAACCTTAACTTTCTGATACAAATGATGGACGTACAGAACGGACCGTAGGTTGACCTATGGTCTGTGGGTCCCTTTCGTGGCTCCAGACTTAGAAATTTCATGAGGTACTAGAACTTTAACTTCTCTGAACCATTCGATAGATGTGCAGGACGACCCGTGGGTCGACCTACGATCCGTCACTTGCATCTATAGTTCTACACATAGTCAGACTTCCCTGATGTTCCATCTACGCCACGCATCGACGAACCGTGACTGTACCTACGGCCCGTAGGTTATCTCCGTGGGTGACTCCTTCTGCAGATTTTCAACAGCCATCTCACACTTCAATGTCCAAGCCTATTTCCTGCAAATACCACACAAAAACATTAATTCCTAATACAATATGGCCCTAGACACACACAACTCTTAAGTGAAATGTATCAAAAATACTGTAAACTCACGGTATGTGAACACCCTCAACATAAACTCGTTGTTTGTCCTCAAGCGACACACTAAACTCTAAACAACACTTGTGTATAAGCAGACATACAAACTCAAGCAATCACATGACTATTACAATCCATTCCACTTTCTCAATGCAAATCGTTTCTCTTAGACTAAACAAGCTAACTCATGATGATCAAGATATGACAAAGACCGACCAATAGACACCACAACATACACCTTTTTACAATCACCAAGGTACCAACTTTCCGACAATGTAACTAGTGCCCTCACTTCAAACGAAATCCTTTTTCACACAAAAAATATGAATTTTAGAATTTTTGGATTCATTCAACACTCACGCTCAGAAGTGACTTCAAGTACAGTTAGTGCTCAATACCATATGCTTGCCCTTGTTTTCACTGCTAAGACTCTCCAAACTAGTTGCTAGGATCACTATAAGACTTTCTCAGCTTGTAACGTAGGCTCAGGATCAGGTGTGGTACATTTGGATACTTTTTTAGTGACTTTCTACCCTCCTTGACATTACATTCGCTTTTTACCTTTTTATCGACCTATTTTTGGCATACATTCATTTTACTTTCTTTCCCTTAACTCCTTTCA
Organism: Solanum acaule; assembly: GCA_036250505.1. Lineage (NCBI taxonomy): Eukaryota > Viridiplantae > Streptophyta > Magnoliopsida > Solanales > Solanaceae > Solanum > Solanum acaule. The sequence continues at coordinate 16,521 of JAJOOR010037033.1, read as the reverse complement.
ACATGGATATGACTTTTGACTTGTGACTCTTATTTTCACTTTCTTCTTTTCCTTTCACTTTATTTTTCATTCTTTCTGTAAACACTTTTATATATGATCTATTTGCTTCTTTTACACAAAGTTACATCCTCTTCTACCTTTTCTTCTTCTTCTATCAACACAAAACTCTTTGCATACCCTTTTTTATTTCGGTTTCCTCTTTCATAGCCACCCTCAACTTATGGATTTTGCATTAGTTGAGGTTCACAATGTCCGATGTCGGACAAGGGCCAAGATCAAGGTAACTTTTGGCTTAGCCACCCTCAACTTAGGTTTTCGGCCTAAGTTAAGGTGCACATGTCCAAGGAGGGACCGGGGACAAGATAATTATTTAAAGGAAGGTGACTTAGGTGAATCAAATGATATGGTCTATTTAAGGCTCAAGTATTTGGATCAAAGGGAACATTGATTTCATTTGGTTGGATCATTTTAAGATTAAGTGGACTATTTTGAACAAGCGCCTATGATCACTTCCCAACTTATAGCCTAGATAATCTTAGCATGACCAACGGGGCAAGTTCTAGATTGGCACACACTGTTTGAGCATTCAACTTGTCTCACACACTCTTGGCACATTGTTTCATTATCAGATTCTCAAATTACCCAATTCAAGTTTTAGCTTAAGTCAAGAGGTCAACTCAGTTTCTTATCATGTAACATTGGGATCCAACACATTCAACTCATCAAGACTATCAATCTAGCACATTTCAACATTTTTGGACAGGGATCAATTTTTTCATTCTTTTAATGCCATCATGCTTTCATTCTTCTACTAACTCCTACACATACATTCCTAAACATGCCAGTTCAAAATAATTTAAAATAGTCTCTTGGGGAAAAGAACACAGGCAAGAAAACCCCAAGAGAGGATTATGAGTTGGGTTACTCAAACTTCACCCTATCAATAACAATCCATTTACCCCACCCCCAAAAAATAGATTGCAATAGTCCCCAATGCACAAAAAGTAAAGAATAAAAGATCAGGTGAAGCAAACTTGTGAAGCATAGCGCCGAAGACCTCTCAACAAGCAGGTGGGTCCCATTTCCTGGAGCCCGCTGGATCAACACTCAGGTCACCATCCGTAGTGTCCGCATCTACCATCTCAGCACCTTCAGTAGTGCTAACATCAACTCTCGCCATACAATCAGTAGTGCTCACGTCAACTCTCACCGCACCCTAAGTAGTGCTCATGCTGCTAGAGGCACCAACACCTACCTCCATATCCCGATGCTGGCGCATCTCTTCATCAACTATGGATGCCCTCTAGGCCGTCTCAAGCTCTTGGCGCTCCCTTTTGCGAGCTCTCCCAACCTTAGTGTCATAAGAAGTCCGACTGGAGTGGGGTCGCTTCCAAGCATGATGGGAAGAATCAGGCGGCGGCATCTCATCTCCAAATAACGCATCCAACACCGTATTATCAACCGGTGTCGTGGGGGAAGACTTAGGCTCAGTCCCTGGTGGAGCTAGGATGGCATCAAGATTTTCTCGGTTACTAGATAACTCCGTCTGGAAAGCAAAAACATCAGTGGTAGGGACTGGTCGCTCTAACATGCACAACTCAAATGCATAAAGGCACTGGTGAACGGCTTGAACCTTACGGTCCATCATTTTCTCAATCCGTGCCTCGATCTTTGCATCCATGGCTTCACATGCTGGAGCAGTGTGGCTATATGGGCCTCCAACTTATGGACACAAACTAAGGGCATGGCAACAGACCCTGAGGAGGGAGTGGCTCTGGAAGAGCTAGGGGCCTGACTGTCGGCCGGAGATGGGGAAGCCGGGGCATCCTCAATAGTGGATGGAATGGAAGGGTCCTCACCCTGCATTTGCTCCACATATGCTACCAAGTCCACTCCCAATGGTGGCACCTCAACCTGCGGCTCTTTACGAGGTTCAGCTACATTGGCCTTATCCCGAATCAGGCCGATATCTAGAGTCTTGTCACCTGATGCAACTTGTCACAGTGCCAAATCGATACTCCAGCATCCCTGCATAGCTGGAAAATGAGGCATGGGAAGGGTAAGGTGGTGGTGGCCTTGATGGCCCTCTCGTGTATCTACGCAATCACCAAGCGGATAAAGTCTACCTCTAACTCAGCAACTAAAGTTGCAATCACAACTGCTCGGTCCCATGTAACTACATTATCTGCCTGAGTAGGAGACACATCGTTCCGTACCAACAACCAGAAGAATTCAGCCACAAATGTTAGGGTGGCCTTCTTGATACCCAAGCTCGGGGCGCTGACCTACTCGACACACTCTCTATCTGTAGCAAGATGAAAGGCTAACCAACGTAAAATGGACTCTTACTGCTCGGCATTCCTCTGAAATGCCCCACTCCAAACAATGTCCATGCGATAGTCGAACTCGGTCGTGTTGATAGGTAGAGTGTGGCCTGGACTGTAGAGGAACCTTCGGAGAGTAGTCTTTTATATGTCGAGTGAATACCAATGCCCTAGTGTAGCCTTGAGTGGAGACTGGGCGGCGGGCTTGGCCTGTCTGTCAATTGTTCCTCTGAGGGTGGTGGCATAGAAAGCATAGAACTCCCTAACTATCTCCTCACTAAAAGACCTTGGGATACGGGTAATCCATTCACACTTATGCCTCTAGAAGAGTTAATGGATGTCGAGCACTGTATGAAGGTTGCCTGTGAGAACCCGATGCTCCTCAGTGACTAGTAGAGCCATCATTTCCTTCCCATTCAGCATGTGGGCATCCCTGTATTTCTCGTACTAGTCGCTCACACATCATCGGATTGGCTCCTCAGCAACTGGAGCAGGATCGGTGTTTGGAGACAATGGAATATCACCTGCACTATCAGCCTGAGAGGATGAGACATTGACGCCATTAGAGCTGGAGTCGGATACGGAGCCAGAGCCGGAGCCGGAGCCGAACTCTGAGCCAGCCGATGAACCGATCGGTGTATCCCCCTCATAAGACTAGGGGGCAGTGACCACGTCCAGAATTACCAACCGTGCTATGTTCCTCGTGTTGCGAGGAGCAACAGAGGAGGTCCTAGTGGTGGGGGAATATACTCAGTGTCCCCCGTGTCCCCATCAATGATCATGTGTTGTGAAGGAGCGACATAGTTTAATTTTCCCTTCGCGACATATGTCAGAGCTTTCTTGGGAGCCATGGTACCTGTGGAAGCATAATTAGTACCTAAACAAGCCAATAACACAACTGAAATTTTTTTTAGAACAAGGAACGAACCAAAACAAAAACTGAAAAAAATTTGACAGTAGTAGCAGTGACCACCTTTGGTGGGTACCTACGGTTTGTAGATGGACCTACGACCCGTGGGTCCCCTCCTTAGGTCAGAATTCCTAAAAGTTGGGTCTGTGATGTGAACCACGGATATCCAGAACAGTCCGTCGATGGAACGACGGACCGTAGTCCACCTTCGTGGTTCCACAGTTAGTGATTATTTCTTGTGCAACAGGCCCACAGACCTGACCTACGATCTGTAGGTTGACCTACGGTCCGTGGATGGGGTCTCATGGGTTAGGTTTGTTCCAGGTATCAAACATCCTCATTTTTTGTAGTAATTTTTGCAACAAATCAAACAATCAACCTAAGTCTAATCATGCATTTTAACACAATATATGGTAGTTTGTCATCCTTAGATTTCCGATTGCTCACAATTTTGAATTTTTAACATATCAAACTAGGAACCCAAATCAAAACTTCGATCTAGACCTTTTACTCTGATTCAGTTCGTTTTAAGAAACTACACACTCACATACCATCATACCAAGGGTTATTCTAGCATACAATTCAACATTAAACTTTACAATTAACAATCCTAACAACCCAAGGTCAAGTTCCAACTTCCTGACTTTATAATACAACAATGAACAATGAATTCAAAGTTAGGGTGTAGTCGTTGACCTTTCAAGCAAGCGAAGTGTGTGGTGCAATGAACTCCTTGAACCTTTTTCGAACCCTTTGACACCGAACCCGGACCTTGGAATTTCTCGGGAAATAGAGATGAAGGATTTGGAAGGGTGAAGAGTGATATGGGAATTAGGGGGAATGAATGGGGAGTGATCAATGAGATTCGGGAGTTAAATGGAGCGAATTTGGGAGAGGAATGGTTTAAAACGGTTGGGAGAGAGATTTGCATGTGGAAATGAAATAAAAATGAGCGAATTTTATTTTATGAGGTGTCTGGGTAGGGTCGTGCAAACCCTAGATTTTGGACCCACGAGACCACGTCTATGGGTCGTGGGTCGACCTACAGACCATAGGTCATATCTGTAAGTCACTCTGACACTTAGAGTTTTGGAGGACTTACCTAGGGGTCTACGGACACCATTCACGGTCCGTGAATGGTCCCATGGACCGCCGATGGGTTCTGTTGACCTCTGCATAGCCTATTTTCTGTAGATTCAATTGTTCGTCCCTGCACATGTAGCAACTATGAGGTGTTTCTTTTCACATTTTCTGGACAATTTTTAGACACGGACCCTATTCTATATTTAGCCAACACTAATACAAAAGTAAAACACCTATCTAAAGAATTACAGAAATTAAAATAAAAGAATAAAGCTCCTATAATGAAAGAAAAACCTATAGTTGTCTAGATTGTACATCTTGGGTTACCTCCCAAGCAAAGCTTTATTTCATGTCGCGGCACGAGACAAGTTCCTTGATGACTCATACTTCATCAAGGTAGTAAGCCTCAACCACTTCTTTCACGCTCTCCTTTTTCCCCATGTAAACCTTTATCCTTTGCCCATTCACCTTGAACCTTGTTCTCGATCTCGACCGCTCCATGTGGCAACACTTGACTGACTATGAATGACCCGGTCCACTTGGACTTGATCTTGTAAGGAAAAAAGTGCAACCTTGAGTTGAATAGAAGCACCAGATCGCCCACAACAAATTCACGCATTTCAATCTTTTGATCATGATACTTCTTCATCTTCTCCTTATAGAAGGCCGAACTTTCATAAGCTTTTAGGCGAAACTCATCAAGCTCATTCATGTCATTCACTCTTTGACTCGATGCGGCGCCCCCATCGAAATTCAACTTCTTTAGCGCCCACATAGCCTTATGCTCTAGCTATACCGGCTAATGGCACGACTTCCCATGTACAAGTTGGTAGAGGGACATACCTATGGGAGTTTTGAATGCAATACGATAGGTCCATAGAGAATCATCAAGCCTCCTTGACCAATAAGTTCTATTTGCATTCACAGTCTTTGCAAGGATTTGCTTTATCTCTCTGTTAGACACTTCAACTTGCCCACTAGATTGCGGATAGTAAGGAGTGGATACATTGTAACGGAGTACATATTTCTCTAGCAATGTCTTGAACAATCTAATACAAAAGTGGGAACCTCCATCGCTGATAATTGCCCTAGGTGTACCAAATCTGGAGAAGATACTCTTTTTGAGGAATGCGGTGACACTTTTACCTTCATTGTTTGAAAGCGCAATTGCTTCCACCCACTTCGACATATAATCAACCGCAACAAGAATATACGTCATCCCATGTGAACTCACAAATGGACCCATAAAATCAAGGCCCCATACATCAAACAACTCAATCACCAATATCGCATTCATAGGAAGCTCTTATCTCTTTGAAATTCCTCCTTCTCTTTGGCAACAATCACAAGACTTGGTGAAATCATGAGCAACTAGGTGGATGGTAGGCTAGTAATACCCATACTGTAAGATTTTATGCGCAGTCCGAATACCACTATGATGCCCACCAACAGGCGATGAATGAAACGCCTCTAGTATACTCATCATCTCAACCTCGAGCACACAGCGATGAATAATCACATCAGCACAAATACGGAACAAATAAGGCTCATCACAAAAGAACTTCTCCACATCATGCATAAACATTTTCCTTTGGTGAAAAGACAAATTCTATGGAACCAGATCACTTGCCAAGTAGTTAGCAAAGTCTGCGAACCAAGGAATCAGATCATGAGAAGCAGCCAATACTTGTTCGTCTGGAAAAGCATCATTAATTTCAGCCCCATCTCCTAGCTTGAGCATAACTTCTTCCTCTAATCTGGATAAGTGATCGACAACTTGATTTTTTGTCCCCTTTCTATCTTTGACCTCAAAATCTAACTCTTGCAACAACAACACCAATCTAATCATCCTCGGTTTTCCATCATTCTTAGCCATCAAATACCTCAATGTAGAATGGTCAGTATGCACTACGACCTTAGTATCAAGTAAGTAGGATCGAAATTTCTCGAATGCGAAAACCACATCAAGGAGTTCCTGTTCAGTCACTATATAGTTCTTTTGAGCCACATTTAGGTTTTGCTGGCATAGTAAAATGATGAAGAATCTTCTCTCGCCTCTGTCCCAACACCACACCAAGCGCCACGCCACTCGCATCACACATCACTTCAAACGGTTTCCCCCAATCTGTTTAAATAATGATAGGTGTGGAATATAGCTTTGCTTTCAACTCTCCAAATCCTCTCTGAGAAGCATCATCAAAATCAAAGTTACACTTCTTTTTGAGCAATTTGCACAATGGGTGTGTAATTTTGGAGAAATCCTTGATAAACCTCCTATAAAAGCCTGCATGCCCAAGAAAACATCTAACACCATTAACGGAGATAGGCGGTGAAAGATTTTCTATTACCTCGACTTTAGCTCTATTAACCTCAATACCCTTCCATGAAATCTAATGACCTAGAACGATCCCCTCTTTCACCATGAAGTGGCACATTTCCCAATTGAGCATAAGATTGCACTCTTCACACCATTTCAGTACCTCGGCCAAATACATCAGACAACCATCAAACGAGTCACCTACCACAAAGAAATAATCCATAAATACCTCAATAGTGTCCTCCACCATATCTGAAAATATCGTCATCATGCAATGTTGGAAGGTCGATGGAGCATTACACAACCCAAATAGCATCCGTTTGAAGGCGAAAGTCCCATAAGGGCAAGCAAATGTGGTCTTCTCTTGGTCTTCTGGAGCAATGGAAATCTGATTGTAGCCCAAATAACCATCTAGAAAACAATACCAACCCTTACCAGAAAGATGGTCCAGCATCTGATCCATGAACGACATAGGGAAGTGGTTCTTTTCTGTCCAAACATTCAATTTCAGTAGTCCATGCATAGTCTCCATCCCGTCACGGGCTGCATCAGAATAAGCTCATTTTTTTGCATTAGGAACCACAATAATCCCACCTTTCTTGGGCACACACTGAACATGACAAACCCAACTACTATCTGCAATGGGATAAATGACTCCAACATCCAACCACTTGATGATTTCCTTTTTCACTACCTCTTGCATAGGAAGATTTAGTCTCATTTGGTTCTCGATACTAGACTTGTGGTCCATCATGAGTTGGATATTATGAGAACAAATGCCAGGAGGAATCCCAATAATGTCTTCAAATGTCTAACCAATAGCCCGCTTGAATCTCTTCAACACAGAAACCAATGCCTCAACTTGTACCACATTCAAATCTCCCGCAATGATGACTGGTAAAGTACCATCTCTCCCCAAGAATACATACCTCAAATGTGATGGTAAAGCCTTAAGTTCCAATTTCATAGCCTCTTCAACAGACGGTTTTGCGGGTGGAGAGTTACGATTCTTCATATCTAACTCCAATTTCTTTGGTTTGGAAAGGAATTCTAACCTATCAAGTGTGGCGACCAATTCATCATAGTCTTCGATACTGTCACCCTCAAAATTTATCATTACCGCTGCCAGTGCATCAACACCCAACCTCTCTTCAATAAACACATCAAAACCTCGCTCCACAATATGATTCACCACTGACACTAACTTGAGATCGATTTCCTGCTTCATGAACCTACAAATATTAAAATTTACCTCTACACTATTCAATCGAAACTTCATCTGCCCTTTTTCCATATCGACCAAGGCGCACCCAGTAGCAAGAAATGGTCACCCTAAGATGATGGGAACCTCAAAATCAACCTCACAATCAAGTATCACAAAATCCACCGGAGAGATAAACAACTTCACTTTCACAAGTACATCTTGGAGAATGCCAATGGACCTCTCCATAGTTCTATCGGCCATGAGCAATCACATGGCAATCGGTTTTGGAGCCCCGAAACCCAACTTCTTGTAAATAGACAATGGCATTAGATTAATACTAGCACCGAAATAACACAACGCCTTAGAAAAATGTAACAACCCGATGGTACATGGAATAGTGAAAGCACCAGGATCCTCCTTCTTCTGGACAAGTGACCTGGTAGCAATAGCACTACAATGTTGTAGCCAATCATCATCATCTAAACTAACGGCCCTCTTCTTAGTCACCAAATCTTTCATGAACTTTGCATACCCAAGCATTTGTTCCAAGACTTCTATTAGCGGAACATTGATGGAAAGTTGTTTCAACATAGTGATAAAACTGCGGTACATTTGATGAGTCCACAAATTGGACTCATTTAGGGCTTTATTTTAATAGAAATAGTGTCCTTGAATGCTTGTTTTATCTCAATACTTGATTAAAATGCTAAAGTTTCAGGTATTTGAAGTTTTAGTGTAAGCATAGACACTTAGGCGCAAAACGGAGCAAATAGGGCTAAAAAGAACAAGAAATGGAATCATGTGGATCGCCGAGTTTAACTTGCGAGTCACCGAAACGACATGAATCGCCCTTTGTTCCAGTATGTGAAGCCTTGAAGGAAGTGGATCAAAAGGTGAGGAAAGGAGCAGTCAGCAAGTCGCCGATCAGTTCCGTGAAGCAGTACTGTACCGCCCAATGATCCAGAATGCGAGGATGCTAATGGCAAGACACTGAATGCGATGAGCTGACCAAAAGGCGGATCGCCGAGTTCATCGGCGATCTCGACTAATGTCATTGAACAATCCTCGGCAGCACAACTGTGAAAACTATAAATACTAGTTAAAATTGTAGTCTTAGTGGGGAACATTTTGAGTAAAAATTATTACTAGTCTATAGTATTTTTCTGTATTTTTCTTTCAAGTTTGGAGAGGGTTTTGTGGAGACTTGAAGAAAGGAGTTAATCTTCCCCAAGTTGGAAGTGGGTCTTCTATATTCTTCTTCCGTAACATAATTCAAGGTTTAATTTCTTATACCCAGTTGATTTCTTTATCATGTTAGGTATAATTACTTATTTCTTGATGTGTGGCTAAAAACCCCATTCTTGGGGTGTGATTTAGCAAATATGGATTGATATTCTTGTTGGGTCTTGGTTGCTGATAGGTTAAATGTATGTTAATGGTGATTTCACCTAGTGGTTGAGGTTTAATATAAAGGGTTTGTAGTTACAAATACAAAGCCACCCATGTGTTTTCGGCTTTCCCGAGAGGGAGGTCGGGAAACCAAAACCACTAGACTGATGGCCTAAGGAGTGGGTCGACATAAGGTTCTGCCCGAGAAGGTGAGCCCTAGTCCCATATCCTACCAATCAGCTCGAGAGAGTGAGTGGGCTAAGGCGTAGGCTGGTCTTCATGCGGCAAATGGGTGACCGAGAGGAACGCATTTGAAACGAGCTAAGTTGCCCGAGAGGGAACTTATTTCCATTTAAGGCTTAGCCTAGTCACTATTGTCTTGCAAATTTCCTAGTGAAAGCATTTACTCAACGATTTATCTCAACTTATATTGCGGTCACATCCCAAGAACCTGTCCCCATACTTCATTTTCTTGTTTATTTTGCCGTTTTATCACTTGTTACGAAAACCCCATTTGATATTTTACACTTTCATGTCACCCCCTTTAATTTACTATGTATTTTATCATAAATGTGTTTAGCTATGACTAATTCGAATGAAATTCTAATTGGCTATTGAATTTCAAAACCGCTCATTTGGGACACGACCCCAACCCTCAGTTGGGTTACTATATTATCAACGATCGTAGACACTCATACCGTAGGTCACTATCGTTGGTCACGATAAGCATCAACATTCCTTCTTCATTCTTGTTTACCAACCTCTGTGGGAATTGAGGTGGAGGTCTAGGCATGGGAATAACTTTTTGGGTTATTTCTCCTTCCTTCTCTGTAGCATTCTTGGACTCTCCAGTAACCTCAATCTCATCGTCATATTTTTCAACCACAATTTCAACCTCAGACGGCATAGGTGGATCAATGGTCTATTTAGCCCCTCGAGTAGTGACTGCCATAAAATGCCCATCATTTTTTGGATTTTGGATGGTGTTGCTAGGAAATGTGCCAGGCTGAAGTGGGTTCACTGCAGTGGACAACTGATTCATCTGCTACTCAAGTTGCTTGATCGACACTGCATGGGCATCAACTTTTTGACCAATTCCAGACAAGTCATTACGCATCTCCTTCACATTCTCCTTAGTCGAATCGAACCTCTTCATCATCTTCTGCATAATATCCTCAATTCGTGAAATACTACCCCAGCTTCCCTATTGCCAGATTCCTGATTTGCAGGAGGAACATAAGGTCCAACCCTATCGTTTCTATTTCCATAGTTGTTTCGGCTGTAGTTGTTGTCGCGATTGTAGTTCCCATCCCGGACATACTGACTCTCTCATTTGTAGTTTCTATAGTTCCGACCTTGGTTTCCTTGCCCTTGGCACCAATTATCCATGTTGGAACCTTGGGCGTTTGCTTAGAAACCCCCCGTCTGATAATTCATTAAGTAAGCATCCTCCTCATAGTAAAATTCGTCAACCGGTGGTGGTAGAGTCCTGGTCAAGTAATTCACTGCATTTACCTTTTCTGGACCTCCGCTGACATGCTTCAATACCAACCCAAGTTATATCCTTATCTGAGACATCTCTTCATGAATGTCATCGGCACATTTACTAGGTGCAGATTGAACTGAAAAAGTGCTTCTTCCAGTGTCTGACTTTCAAGTGCTCCATGCTTTATTGCTTCGAAAAATCTTCTCTAGTTTCTCAGTGATCTCCTTAAAAGTGCACTGACCATATGATCCTCCAGTGATAGTATCATGCACAGCTTTACCACTGTCATCCTGACCTCTATAGAAATACTCCTTCAGTGACTCATTATCAATACGGTGATTCAGAACACTTCTTATGAATGCAATGAACCTATCCCACGAACTACTCACAAACTCTCCAGGTAGTGACACGAAGTTGTTAATTTTATATATGTGGTTCAACTTCTTGGACAACGAGAAGTACTTGGCCATGAACACCTTGTGCAATTTATCCCATGTATGAATCGAGTTGTACGGAAGCTCTGAAAACCATACCGCAGCATCACCAGTCAATGATAGAGGGAAGACTCTCAACACTATGACATTCATATCCAACTCCGGTCACCCCACACAACTCTTACAAACACTTTCTCAACTTGGCCACATGCCCATGCGGATCTTCCGAAGCCATACCAGAAAATAACCCCCTAACTGGAAGCATCTGCATCAAACTACTAGTCACAAATAATGTATTCGCCGAAGGTAGAGGAGGGAGAACAATGGGTCCTTCAGATTCGACAGTATTGAATTCGACCCTGTAATTATCCCGTAGTCTTGGCTCTGGTAGATCCTGTACCCTCAATGCATCTCCCAGTATATTACCACCTTGATCCTGAATGTGCTCATTAACAACCTTATGAGGCTGCAACTTGATTCCATCACCTTGATTTCCTCCGATTGGATTGACTTGGACCCCTTGATTATTCATCTTTCGCAAAGTTTTGCTCAACTCTAGATCGTATAAGGTCAATGGTTTGCCTCGACTCCATGTACTTGGCACACACTACAGTAGAAACCTGTAGAAACAAAAACAAGAGTAAACGTAAAATTACGAAATAATTGACTAAAGGTCAATAATGTAGTTAAACTTAATCTAAAAGCCTTATTCCCCGATAGCGGCGCCAAAATTTGATACGCTCAAATTACACATCCCTAAAGAAGAATAAGCGATCGTTGTCAAATAAAGAACTCAACTAGTAGGTTGGGGTCGATCCCATGAGGAATATGGTTTAGACTTAAACTTAACTCACTATTATATTTATTTAGTCAACTTATTTCCGAGACAAGTAAGTAAATGGGGGGGGGGGGGCGTTGTGAAACAAATAACTTATTGTTTTTTAGGGAACAAGTGAGCAAGATTAGAACTTTGGTTGTTATCAAAGGGAGAGAGAAACTACGGTGTATATGTTCCCCATAAGCTCATAACGCGATAATCCTAATAATAGTAATCCTTTCCTAGTGTATCATATGCAAAGTGGTAAGATATGTATCCCTAATTGTTTGGTCCTCCAAATAGGTTATTTCACTACGTACCTTTGTCCGGCGACGTGTGTATAATTTACCAACCCTTACATTTACCTCAGATTAGACATCACATTAATGTATGGCTTAGTTTTCACCCTCACACCAATTGACATTAGACTATTAGATAGTATAACACTAAATCTCTATTGATAATTCTTTTCTTATTAACTACCTCCTTGGTCCGGCAAGTAGAAACAAGGCGAGTTCTAATGCGTGCACTCGTTAAAAAGACTTCTAAGCGAAAGAATTACCAATGCATGTATCAACACTATTCAAGAATTACTTAGTTATTATTCATACGTTGTTAATCGCTCATGGTTCCCACAACCCTAGTTGTGGATTTAGTTACTCATGCTTGGAAGAACACAATTCATATTTTAATAAAAAGAATTCATGAACTTACTTTTAGAGTATAAGAAATCTGAAATCTCCAATTCAAATTCAAAGCCAAAATCTTTATAAACTGAAATTCGGAAATCAAATTGCTAAAGTTTGCAAGTAAATTTCGAAGAAAATACCAACAAATAAAAGTAAACAATAATGTCTAACCCCCAAAAATGAGGTTTACATACCCTATTTATAGAAAAACATGTCTTAAACAAAAAGGAAACAAAATAAGGAAATAAACTTTCTGGATGCGGCTTTGATCGACGACTTCGACCCATGGACCATGGGTCGACCTACGGTCTGTAGGTCCCCTCCGATCGTCAGCACTTAGAATATTTCTTACATATGCTGGAACATTAAATTTTTTATACAAACGACAGATGTGCAAAATGGATCGTAGGTTGACCTATGGTCCATGGCTCCTTTCCGTGTCTCCATACTTGGGAATTTCATCAAGTACCAGAACTTCAACTTCTCTGAACCATTCATCGAATGTGCAGGACGACATGTGGGTCGACCTACGATCTGTCACTTACATCCATAGTTCCACACGTATTTAGACTTCCCTAATGCTCCATCTATGCCACCCATCGACAGACTATGACTGGACCTACGGTTCGTAGGTCATCTCCGTGGGTGGCTCCTTCTGCAGATTTTCAGTTGTTATCTCACACTTCCACGTCCAAGCATATTTCCTACAAATACCGCACAAAAATATCATCCAACCCTAAGACTCAAGGAGGAAATGGTAGTGGATCTTCATTGCCTAGGTCTTCTTGTGCTAAGTGTGGAAAGAAGCACGAGGGTAGGTTCTTAGCCAATATAGATTGTTGTTTCGGTTGTGGTAAAAGTGGTCATAAGATACGGGATTGATCGATCCTTATGGCTAAAGTAAGAGAGGACAAGCAAGCTCCTCATAGTGGTTTGGCTTACAATGCTCCCAAGATAAACTGATTATATGCACTTCAAACTCGTATGTTGAAAGTCTTCTAGCTTGAAGTTTAAGCTTTACTAGATCCTTATGCTACCTTGTCTTTGGTGACACCACATGTGGCTATGAGGTTTGATATTCTTCCGGATGTGTTGTTGGATCCTTTTTCTGTTTCTACCCTGTTGGTAATTCTATTGTGGCTAAGAGGGTCTATAGAAAATGTCCCATTCCATTTTCCCAGAAAGTTACTCTTATTTAATTGGTAGAGCTTCATATGCTATATTTTTATTTTATCATTGGTATAGATTGGTTGTATCCATGTTATGCCTATATTGATTGTAGAACCAGTGTAGTCAAGTTTCAATTTTCCAAATGAGCCCGTCCAAGAGTGTAAAGGGAGAAATTCTATGCCTAAGGGTCACTTTGTCTCTTTTCTTAAATCTAGAAAGATGATTGATAAGGGTTGCATTTACCATATAATTAGGGTGAGGGATGTAGTTTCCGAAACCTTTACTCTTGAGTCGGGCCTCGTTGTTAAAGAATTTTGAGAAGTGTTCCCAGATGATCTACCCGATATTCCTCTCGAATGGGAAATAGAATTTTGTATTGACCTTCTCCCAGATATGCAACATATTTCTATTCCTCCTTACCGAATGGCTCCGGCAAAGCTTATGGAATTGAAAGAGAAATTAAAAGACTTATTGGATAAGGGTTTCATCCGATCGAGTATATCTCCATAGGGTGCTCCAGTCTTGTTTGTTAGAAAGAAGGATGGTTCTCTCCGAATGTGTAAAAGACTACTAGCAATTGAATACACTTACGTTTAAGAATAAGTATCCTCTCCCAAGAATAGATGACTTGTTTGACCAACTTCAAGGGGCAAGATAGTTCTCCAAGATTGACCTTCGGTCGAGCTATCACAAATTGGGGGTGAAGGAAGAAGATAGTCCAAAAATAGCTTTTAGGACCCGATATGGTCATTTTGAGTTTTTCCTGATGTCTTTTGGTTTGACTAATGCTCTGGTGACATTTATAGATTTTATCAATAGAGTGTTTAGATAACACCTTGAAATGTTTGTAATTGTGTTCATTGATGATATATTGATCTATTAGAGAAGTGAGGATGATCACATCAGTCATTCGATGATTGTGTTGCAAATTCTCAACGACCAAAAACACGTAGCAAAGTTTAGAAAATGTGAGTTTTTGCTAAGGTCTGTGACTTTTCTTGGTCACCTTGTCTGAAGCAAGGGTATTGAGGTAGATACGAAGAAGATGGATGCGGTCAAGAGTTGGCCTACACCTCTATCCCCTTTGGATATTAGAAGTTTCTTAGGTTTGGCTGGTTATTATAGAAGGTTTGTTGAGGGGTTTTTTTCTATTTCCTCTCCATTGAAAAAATTGACCCAAAGGAAGGCTAAGTTCATATGGTCTTAAGCATGTGAAAAGAGTTTTCAGAAATTGAAAGATAGACTTACTTCCGCTCCGATGTTGAGTTTAGCGGAAGGGACTAACAGTTTTGTTATGTATTGTGATGCCTCGAGAATTGGGCTAGGATGTGTGCTTATGCAAAATGGGAAAGTCATTGCCTATGCTTCAAGGCAACTTAATATTCATGAAAATAATTATCCTAACCATGACCTTGAACTAGCAGCGGTTGTTTTTCCCTTAAAAGATTTCTAGGCATTATTTTTATGGTGTTCATGTGGATGTCTTTCCCGACCACATTTCAATATGTGTTTAATAAGAAGGATCTAAATCTTCACCAAAGGAGGTGGCTTGATTTATTGAAGGATTATGATATGAGTGTTATCTATCACCCCGGTAAGGCCAATGTAGTGACAAATTCTCTTAGTCGGTTGTCTATGGGTAGTGTTGCTCATATTAAGGATGACAGAAAAGTGTTTGTTCGAGATTTTCATAGATTGTCCCAGTTGGGTGTTGAGTTAGTAGACTCTACCAAGGGTGGTGTTATGGTTCACAATGGTTCAGAATCAACTTTTCGGGCGGATGTGAAAGCTAAGCAAGGTCTTGATCCAACTTTGATTTAATTAAAGGAAGTTGTTTTCGTAGAGGCTTTCTTCTAAGGGGGACACAGTGTCCATAGATATCAAGGTCGGTTGTGTGTCCATAATGTTGATGACTTGAGGGAAAAGATCTTTTTAGAAGACTATAGTTCTCGGTATTCCATTCACCTGAGAGCTACAAAGATGTACAATGATTTGCGATAGATCTATTGGAGGAATGGGATGAAGAACAATATCACAGAGTTTGTGGCTAAATGTCTTAATTGTCAACAAGTGAAAGTTGAGCATCAGAAATTGGGAGGTTTATCCCAAGACATTAGCATTCCTACTTAGAAGTGGGGAGATGTGAACATGGACTTTGTTGTTGGTTTGCCTCGCACCCAGTGCCAACATGACTCGATTTGGGTTATAGTAGATCGAATGACAAAATCAGCTCATTTCATCCCCGTCAAGGTTTCTTATTCGGCGAAAAACTATGATAAGTTGTACTTGAGGGAAATGGTGAATTTTCATGGAGTGCCTTTGTCCATTATCTCTGAACGTGGTCCTCAATTCACTTCTCAGTTTTGGAAATCTTTCCAAAAGGGTCTTGGTTCTCGTGTTAATTTTAGTACGACCTTTTATCCCCAAAGCAATGGGCAAGCGGAGCGTACTATCCAGACTTTGAGAGATATATTGAGAGCTTGTGTGATTGACTTCAAGAGAAATTGGTGATACACTCAAATTACACCTCCCTAAAGAAGCATAAGCGATCGTTATCAAGTAAAGAACCCAATTTGTAGGTTGGGGTCGATCCCACGAGGAAAATGGTTTGGACTTAACTTTAACCAACAATTATATTCGTTTAGTCAACTTACTTCCAGAAACAAGTAATTAAAGAGGGGGGGGGGGGGATTTGTGA
>JAJOOR010037032.1:0-16106 GCA_036250505.1 Solanum acaule | reverse complement strand
TGTTTCACAAATTCCCCCCTTTTATTTCTTGTTTCTGGAAGTACTTTGGCTAATTGAATATAATTGTTGGTTAAAGTAAAGTCTAAACCATTTTCCTCATGGGATCGACCCCAACCTACAAGTTGGGTTCTTTACTTGATAACGATCGCTTATACTTCTTTAGAGAGGTGTAATTTGAGCGTATCATCAGGGACCAGGTCCCTGCATTTATGAGCCACTGAAACAGACAGTCTCGTCCGCTCTTCCTATTGGTGCAGTACACTGCACTTTTTACCTACCACCTGACGTGACAGCTTTACAACTGTACCCCATTTGAATCTGGATGAGAGTACTCTGCCAGGGACCAGATCCCTGCATTTGTGAGGATCATCAAAACACCTAGAATATAACACATATTCAAAGTAAATGTATGGTTACGTGAATCAAATCCAGATGCTTATATACCAAAGGTGTTCTCTATTAGTCCTTAACAGAAGATTAATCCACAACTTTGTCCAATGGAAAAATACAAACTATTATACCTACGACGGTTTCTTCAACGGATTAAGTGCCTTGATCTAAAAAGCTGCAAAAACTGAAGGAGGAAGCACTAAACTGTTTCGACAATATAGAAGACCTCAATATTGATCATCAATTTTGCCAAATGTTATTGTTTGATGGTTGTTTTGTGATTGAGTTTATTTGAGAGCGTTATCAAATGTGTCCAGAAGAAGAAGATGAAATTATTAATATTATTGGTTACATATGTCAAATATTCAGAGACTTGATATTACTAGAAAATCAACTTCCTTCTTGTCCTCAACAAACTTCATCATATGTCATAGCAGTTGATGAATCGTCATTAGCAATACTGGTGAATAATCCACTTACTCATTTTACTAACATGCTAAAAATAAACATGTGTCCTTTAAAGAGACAGAATGTAATGTAGGAAATATCAAACATTTACTTCATCTAGTAAACATCTTTTCATGTCGTGGGAATCCTATAAAGTTAAAAAAAGGGCATAATGTTTCATAAGGTCATGCCAAATGCGACAGAACTTTCTGAAGCTGGAGTTAGCTTTGCAAAACTGAGAAATATTAACGATGACAAAATTTTATTTGATATAAAGTTCGAGAATGGATTGATGACAATCCCTTATATTCGACTGGAAGATGATTCAGAAACCTTCCAGCCAAATCTCATTGCTTATGACCAACAATCATCTAATGTGCAACCTAAATATTTCAGTGACTATGCTACTTTCATGGATTATTTTATCGACTCAGCAAAAGATGTGAATTTGCTTCGCCAGATAGGAATCATAGTGAACTGGATGAGAGAGGACAAATACATGACTACACTCTTCAACAAAATCACATATGGGGTCACTACGTATTCCAACTTCTATTACTATGAAGAATGCTTAAAAGCATGTCAACATTGTGAAAAATCACGGAACTATACAGACTATTCTAGCTTTCACAGGTCCCGTTGAGTAGTAATTGTCTCAATTGTTGTGTTGATGAGCTTAAGCGTTTTCATACTTTTGTATTGGGTTTTATAGTTGAATGCTAACTAGTTTATTTCAAGTATCTATATGTGTCACTCCTACCAACAACAGGTATCATATAACTCTATCCACTATGTAAAACCAACACATTAAAATCTAATAAACAAAGTACATAACCGAAACGGTAAGTATTTTCAATAAAGCACAAACCTGCATAAAATTGTAACGTTCTCTTACAATTGATTCATTTTTTTACAATGGAAAAATACCCCAATATATATTTGTGTTTAAGTAGGTCATTTGACTATTTATACAAGTGATTATTCTTATATTCTTGAACCTATACACGTTTATTCTGAGCTCTAATTTATTTGTACATAGCCTTTTAAAGTAGATTGAAATTATCATGAAATTCAGGAAGTTTAATTACTCTTTTGTTTTTCTTCCATAAGAATTAACCAATCTTTCTTGTGTCATAAGAAAGATAAAGTTTTCAGAATCTTTGGCTGTAATTTGTAGTAGTTTAACTTGCAAAAAATTATCACATACTCGATACATTCACATTAGAAACCTCAATTCTAATCAAGTCATTGCATTGTTAAATATATTTTACTTTTTGAATGATCGACATATTATCCCCCATTAAATGTCTCATTCATAAAGCTAGTAACATGAGGATTGAAATTAATTTGAGAAAATTTCATATATGGAAAACAGATTTAATGAAATAACGCTCTATAGGTATAGTTTATCTAATTACATTTCATGGGTATAGTTTAGTTTGCTATGGAGCATTTAATTTGTATATTACTTTTTTTTGTTTATAATTTATGCAATAATTTTTTTAATAAATGGATACATGAGCTCTAAATAAGGTAATAGAAAATTTAAATAATCTCATGATTCAAGCTAATAGTTTTAAATCAAATATTTTTCCAAAAAGAGTTCTATAACGATACAAACACCATAAAAATTGGTTTCCTCATACCACTGAAGCAAATATTAAACGTAAAAACTTCTGGTTCATCAATATTCTTGTATATTCTATGCGGAAACTTCATGCTTTGAATCGCAAAATAGAATACTATTAATTAATATAGTATATAATTGAAATTTTCAAAACAAATTATCAATGTTTTGTTCATTCTAATTGTTGGTTAGAAAAATTGAATGATACAATTTGTACAATTATATGCTTCACAAATATAAACTATTGTATAAATAAGAAATATTTGTGTTTGTATATAACTATAAACTCTATATGTATATGATTATATGTATATAAATATAGTATTTAAATATACAAAAATATACATATACCTCAAACAATTTTGTATATAACTACCAAATTATACAAATCGCTATATACAAACTTATTTTATATAATTACCTGATGTTCTTTAGATTTGTGAATATATATGAATGTAGTACTTAAATATACAAAAATATACATATACCTCAAGCAATTTTATATATAACTACCAAAATATACAAATTCTATATACAAAATTATTTTATACAATTACTTGATGTTCTTCATATTTGTCCTGATTTGATGTACGAGGCAAAACCTCATCATATGTTATTGATTGATTACTCTTAGAATCACTGTATTTGGTTTTCCTCTTGTTTTCTCCTTCAACAATTTTAATGTCGCTTGCAGAAGCATTGTTGATAACTTGTTGCAATGCAGTTGGGTCATGTTTTTTCTTGGATCTCAACTCTTAAATAGATTTTTTCTCTAGAATTTGTTTAGATTTTGCAATAGACCCTGCATTGACTCCAAAATCTTTTGTTAAACCGAGAGAAAAAAGAAGGTCGATTATCTGGAACTTGGACATGCAATGGCATACCTCTTGTAATCCTCTTAAATGGAGTTTCATCATCCATTTTGTTTGTGAAAAACTGATAATCTGATGACCGATTAGAAACTTTAGAGAAAAAGTTATCCAAAAACTAACAAGCATAATACATATACAAAGCAAAAAACAAAACAAAAAATTGATACATGATTTACGCGGTGACCTGCAAAAGTGAAAACACGATTTGGAGGGAGAGAGTGAAATTCGAATTTCAAATTGGAAGTTGTAAGAGGAGAAAACTAGGGAATGGTGAGAGGAGAGATAAAATTGATTTGTATAAAATCATATACAAAGGCTAAGGAGGGTTTTCTTGATTCGGTATACAAGGAGATCGTGGGTCCCATAATTAATGGCAAAAAAACTGAAATTGTAGTCACGCATAGTAAATAAATTAAACTATACCCTCGTTGACTAATAACCTAGTAATGTTTGTCAACTCGCGTAGTTTTAATTTCCTGATCAATTTCCCAGTTTGCTTTGTCTTTTCTTTTCAAATCAAATTCAACCATGAATTGGATTTATAATAATAGCCATAGTATTTATGAATTGAAATTTAAAAGAATGTATCTTTTCTAGGAATTACAATTGAAGAAAGAGGCACATGGATTGAAACATGCACACTCCACGATTCATGACCAAAATTCCACTGCTTCATCAAACAAAAAAAGACAATTATATAAATTTATTTTTGGTTTCATTAGCTCACGTTTCATTGATAATTAAATAAACTGTGAAGTTATTGAAACCAGATGAATCAACATTTCAACAATGCGAGAGAGAATTAGAAAGAGGGAAGATATTTTCATTGATTGTACAACTGAATACAATGAGTTGATTTATATACACAGGTAACAATACATGGCAGTTCACATTCCTAACTAACTTTCTAACAACCTAATTCTGACTGATTCTAATTAGTGACTTAGCAGGTTAATTAGCTTAATCTCTTACTACCATTAACTAACTTTATCTAATTAGTTAATGTTGAGTTTTAAGGCACATTTATACATTTACCAATCTCCTTCACACTCCCCCTCAAGCTTGTAGATATGAAGATATTCTTCATTCTCCCCTTGGATATCAAATAAGTGTGTGATGCTCTCCCCTAAGACCTTTAGTGAACAAATCAGCAGGCTGCTGAGATGAAGGCAACTGAGCAGTGACAATCAGCCCTTCTTGAATTTTTTTTCTAGTAAAAATGATATATATATATATATATGTGTGTGTGTGTGTGTGTGTGTTTGTTTGGTCCTTTCATGAAACACATGATTAGTAGCTATTTGCAAAGCTTATTTGCTGTCAGAAAACAAAGAAACATGAACTTTAACATTCACTCCAAGTTCCTTGAACAATCCTGTCATCCAGCCAGATTCTTACATCCAGGAAATAGGAGAATTGACATAGTGTACTAGGTAACCAGAAATCGACCTTATGCTGCTAATACAAGCACCCCAATCAGCATCACAATACACCTTCAAAAGTTCATCACTAGTGGCAGACATCATTATTCCCAACCATGGTGCATGCTTCACATATCTAACGAATCTCATGGCTGCCTCCATATGCGATTTCTTAGGAGAATGCATGAATTGGCTCAAACTTTGTACAGCAAAAGCAATGTCTGGTCTAGTAGTTGTGAGATATAGTAGCCTGCCAATAATCTTTTGGTATCCAATAGGATCTTCTAATGCTAAGTCCTCATAATTTGATGCTACATGTTGATCAAACTCAAGTGTAGAGAGTTTTTGATTCTGACCCATAAGAGTTATTGTGACAGTTTTAGCACATGGAAGCCACATGTCTGCTATTAACTCAAATGCATATTTTCCCTGATGCATCAATATCCCCTCTTTACTTTTTGCAAATTCAATGCCTAGAAAGTATCTAAGTTTTGCCAAATTCTTGATCTTGAAAGTTGTATGCAGTATTTATTGGGTGTGCTGAATCATAGACAGCAAGTCATCTACATAGACTAGGACTACAACAATCTTGTCACCATCCTTCTTGGTGAACAAAGAGTAATCCCTTGTGCTTTGATGTAATCCAGCTGAAGTTAAAGCTTTAGTGAGTTTTATATCCCATTTCCTGGAGGCTTTCTTCAGCCCATACAAAGACTTCAAGAGCCTGCACACTTTCCCATCAGTCCTCTCTTGTCCTGAAAAACCTTCTGGAATTGTCAAATACACCTCTTCATATAGGCCTCCTTGTTCAAATGCATAATACGCATCCATTTGATATATTTTCCATCCCTTGGTTGTTGGAATTGAAATAATAGCCCTGACAGTGCCCATCTTGACTACAGGGTCATTTTGGATATATCCCTTTGATACAAGCCTAGCCTTAAATCTTTCCACTCCACCATCAACCTTATACTTGATTTTGTAAAACCATCTACAGCCTATAGCCTTTGTGCCCTGTGAAAGTGTTACAATCTCCCATGTCTTGTTGTCCTCTGAAGCTTGTATTTCATCTTTCATAGCAAGAATCCACCTAAAATTAGTAGCAGCCTTTGAATAACTGACATGTTCAGTATCTGTTGAAACTTAGCTATAAAGCTTTGATACTTTGTGTCATTGTAATCTATGTTGTAAACAATAGTATATAAGCAACTGTTAGAGCCTACTCTTATCACATAGTCTTTGTGCCATATAGGAGGTTTTGTACCTCTCACTAACCTCTCCAGATTATGTATTCTCTGTCACAGTTACAGATGTAGGCTCAAGTTCCACATCCTCAATATCTACCTCAGGAACCACCTCACTAGGGGCACTCACTAAATCACTCACTGGGATGTGTAAGTGTGAGGGATTAATTAAATCATCATAGGAGAAGTGAGTGGTTGCTGGCAATCTTCCTCAGTCTTCTAAATGGGAATAAATTTGCCATGAACACTACATCTCTACTAACAGACAAAGACTTGTTCTCAAGATCATACAACTTATACCCCTTTTGGTGTGCACTATATCCAACAAGTACAACTTTTACTGCTCTAGGACTGGACTTATCCTTCTGAGTAAGGTTAGTGGCAAAACATAAGCAACCAATGACTCTTAAATGCAGAAAAGAGGAAAGTTTGTTGTACATCATTTAAAAGGGGTGATTTTCCATTCAATACAGTGGAAGAAATCCTATTCAAGACATATACAACAGATTCAATACACAGACCCCAAAATTTATCTGGTAAACCACTTCGCAACTTAATGGCCCTGGTTGTTTCTAGGATGTGTCTATGTCTTCTCTCCACCACATCATTTTGTTGTGGTGTGTATGTACAAGAGATTTCATGTACAATACCATGATCTCTAGAAAATATGTGCATGCATGACTAAAATATTCTCCACCATTATCATATCTCAGTTTTTGAACCTTCTTACCAAATTGTGTGTTTATTTCAACAAAGAATTTTTTTTCAACATCAATACATCATATTTGAGTCTCATCCAAAAACCCAAGATGATCATCTACAATTGTTATAAAATACCTCATATCATCAAATGTTTCCCATTTATATGGTCTCCATACATTTACATGTAGTAATTGAAAGCTAGCAGCAGACCTACTCAAACTATATGGAGAAGGCAATCTAGTTTGCCTTGCAAGTGGACATATCTCACAATTATTCAAAGTAAAAGAATTATTCTTATTAAAATCCTGAAACATAGGTATCCTTTTAAGGACTTTCGTAGGAACATGACACACCTTTTGATGCCAAATGATAGCATATGCCTCATGTGATACTGCAAAGCATTTTTCAAGACCCTTCTTCTTATTTCCAGCTTGTGAGTACATAGTGTAGAGTCCTTCTTCCTCCTTACCAATCTCCCTCACCATCCTAGATGAGAGGTCCTGTATAACAAAATAATTTGGAAAAAGAGTAGCACAACATTTTAAGTCCTTTGACATTTGAGAAACTGACATAAGATTAAAGTTGATGCCTGGTACACACAGAAAATTTGTTAGAATATCACCTCCACCTAGATGATAGTTCCCTACATGTGAAACTCTGGTTGATTCTCCTGTAGTTAGCTGCATCTGGCTTGCATTTTCTATTAGTCCTTTATCCAGTAAGTATGTGTGATCTCCTATCATGTGATTAGAGGCACCTGTATCTACTATCCACTTAAAAAAAATCTTCTAATAGGGAAACAAATTACCTGCCATGTGACCACTGCCACTTAGATTAAAATGACCACCAACAGGGGCATCTCTCCTACCTACCTGAAGTACTTAGTGCATACATGTGTGATACCATCATCCCTTGTTGTGGCTGCTTGTATTGGGACTATAAGTAGTCAGGCCTAGTATGCATTTGCATTGGCTGATACTGAGGAAACTTCCCTTGTTCCTAAGAAGGTACCAACATCTGGTGGCGATAATATGATCATGAATGTTAGTCAGACATAGGAGCACTACCTGAAATTGATCATGTCACTGCATTAGCTCTCCTTTTGCCTCTGAAATCTGCTAGATATCCAATTAACCTGTAACAATCTCCTTCACGACCAGTGAAATGACAATGGTCACACTTCCTCAGTTTATTGCAATCAACCTTTGTGTGTCCTTTCATGTGACAAAAATCACAGAAGGAATTTCCAGTAAAACTTCTCTTCTGCTTATAGTGATCATCACCAGATCTAGAAGTGTGCATAGCTATAGGATTAGAAGCCTCCATTCTACTGGATCCTGCAACTATCCTATGACATTCATCTTGAGTCACCATTGCATATACTTGCTTAACAGAAGGTAATTGTGACATCATAGAATCTGACTTCTAGCTTGACTACAACTATCACTTAATCCCATTAAAAACTGTAAAACCCTTTGATATTGCAAATGTTCAATAAACTCTCTAGATTTAGGACAATCACATGAATGAGGGGGCATAATTGATTTATATTCATCCCATAGATCCTAGAGTCTAGAGTAATATACATAAACTGAAGATGCACGTTGAACAGAAGTGAAAATCTCCTTGTGCAATTGGAATGTCCTAGAGCTATTGATTTTATTAAATCTCTCTCATAAATCTTCCCAAATCAAATTACTATTTGAGCAGAGCAAAACACCACTGAGGAGATCCATACTTACATTACACATGAGCCATGAAACCACAATGGCATTACAACGATCCCAAAGTTTAGCCTAGTCACCTGTAAATTGAGTTCTCTTCATTGAACCATCAATGAAGCCCAACTTGTTTCTTCCTAGCAAGGCAAGATTTACAAGCCTGTTCCACAGTGTATCATTATCTGAACCATTCAACATAATTCCAATTGAAAGTGAGCCGAGAGCATCTGATGGATACAAAAAGAGGACGATGATAATCAAGGGTTATAGCAACAGTTGGAGAAGCATCCCCTCCCCCCCTCCATAGATCCTGAATCCGGCTTGAGAATGAGCTAAAATTAAAAGAAAAAGCTAGAAATAAGGAAGAAAAAGTACAGATTCCTTCAAATTCTCCACAACAGGTGAAGATTTCCTTGATTTGCACCTGTTAAAGCTTTGATACCATGTGAAGTTATATTGAAACGGGATGAATCAACATTTCAACAATGTGAAAAATACTCAGAGAGAATTAGGAAGAGGGAAGATATTTTCATTGATTGTTCAACTTAATACAATGAATTGTTTTATATACACATCTAACAGTACATGGCAGTTCACATTCCTAACTAACTTTCTAACAAACTAATGCTGACTAATTCTAATTAGTGATTTAGCAAGTTAATTAGCGTAATCTCTGACTACCATTAACTAACTTTGACTAATTAGTTAATGTTGAGCAATAAGGAATATTTATTCATTTACCAATCTCCTTCACATAAACATCGAAAATACTTTCCTCTACACAAAACACACCCTCAATCTTTACATTTTTTTTTCTGGTCATTATAATGATTTTTTCCAGTAATTACAGATAGACAAAGGGAGAAAGTAGATCATAAGGAAAAAAATGTAGTGTTAAAAACAAAGAGTTCTACAAATCAAATATTTGATGAAAAGTTTATAAGATTTGGATACTACATGCATCAAATTTGCGACCATATTAAAAGTAAATGTGGGGCTACGGAAATAAAATCCACATACTTATACGCCATTGTTGATATCCATTGGTTTTTACCACAAGAAAATTTTCAATTTGAGTCGATGGAGAAATACAAATTGTTTGACCTACAACGGTTTCTCCAGTGGAAAGAGGGGCTTGATGTGGAAAAAATGCATTAGTGCATTGGATAAGTCAAAGATAAAGCACTAAAGTATTATGACGATAACATTGACAATGATATTGTTGGCAAATTTCAGACATGTTGTTGCTTGATGGTTGTTTTGTTGTTGAATTTATTCGAGAGTACTATGAAGACGAGGTAAAAGAAGGTGACATCATCAAATTGGTATGGATGATGAATCAAGTATGTCGATACATGGTGTTACTAGAAAACCAGATCCCTTTCTTTGTGCTTACTGTGCTTCATGATCATGTTGTATTTTGGTATTATGACGATTTAACAAACTATGGAGAAATAGGATCTGGTAAAGGGACTTAATCCTTCAAGTTGGGACAACATAAATACAAGTCAACGGAATACAGTTGTTAAGCAGCCAAAACTACAGTGGTAGGTGGAAACGGTGGCAGAGGCGCAGAGTCCTCGTCCAATGACATACTACTAGGTTGTTTTGTCTCTCGTATACATGAGACACATTGACACGAAACACCCTAGTTTTTTTGCAATCAACAATATTAAAAAAACAAAAGTCATTTTTCTCCAAAACAAGAACAACTCACTTATGCAGTAAGGGATCTGATCGAGTTTCTGCAGAGTCATTAGGTGTATTTTGAGTCTAGTGTTTTGTGCTCTTAAATTTTAGATCTATTCCTATGTTACAAAATAAATTAGATCATTTCACCTCTAATCATTATGATTTGAGTTGCTGGCTAGCTAGAGTTAGCCATCTTCTGGTTGTTGAAGTCTATGTAAGCTAGAGTTAGTTGATATAGTGGGAAATAGGGTTATTGTATTATATCTTCTAATAGAGGTGTTGAAAGGTGTGTAGGATTAAGAGTTGAATCTTTTGTGATTACCGCAGTCTGTACTCACAAGTTTCTTGAAGTTAGTGGAGTTATAAGAAATCTAGTGTGACAAGTCGTGGTTTTTTCTTCCCTTAATCAAGGAGGTTTCCACATAAATATCTATGTTCTTTACTTTAAGCATTGCTCTATATCATGTTCGAAGGGATTAATGAAAATCCCATGTTTCACAATCGAGGATATCATGGAAACCTTCTTTTGAACAACATACTTCTAAACTACTATTGTAATGTCTCGTTTCTTGTGAATTTGTTTTTAATTGTTAAATAACCATTTTTCCATTCCCCTTAGTGTTTTCATGCTTAGTTTATGTTTCGAGAATGGTTGGTGTAGTCCCCGATGCGATTAGGTGTGTTTTTGGTGATTTGACCCCTCTTGAGTTGGGAATTCATGATACGGTTAACTTCGGTCAACATTGAGTTTCGAGCATCGGATGGGAATTTCGTCAGTTCCATCGCTTTCTAAACATAGACTTTGAGCTAATATGGTGGTTGGTAAGGTTTATGAGGCCTTAGGTTGAGTTTTGGGTGTTTGGGTGAGAAGATTAGTTTTAAGCCTTAAGAGTAGTCCAGGAGGGTAATTTTGTAATTTGACCTTTTTTTGGAAATCCGGTGATTTCATTGAGTAGGCAATGTCGATTTTAGTTGGGCATCATGTCTAGTTTATTTTGATCAAACTCCAAATGATTTCCAAGGGTCCGGTCAGAGACTTAAACTTTGCCTTTTCTATTTTCTGGTATCTAGTGCTAGGGGAACACATTCGCGAGTTCCCTAGTGCATTTGCGGAGGATAGGTGTATGAGGCACTACAACCGTGGAGGGTTGGGGCGCGTTCATGGGTGAACAATTCTCCGTGATCATGGCACTACTCCGCGTTCGCGAGCCTTAGTCGCCTAGTGGGACGCATTCGTGGCACCTGTTCTACGTTCGCGAAACATGTTCCACGTTTGCAAATGTTTTTTTCAAGACCTCAACAGTTTTAATCGGGATTTCTTTCTATTTTTCACACTCCAGCATTTTCCACTTGTTTGGGAGCTTAGGAGTGGATATTTTTGAGGGGTTTCTTAAGGATATTCATTTGGGTAAGTGTATTTATCAATTATTTATTGAATTCTTCAATTTTTACCTTCCAAAAACATCTTTAAATCATGATTTCAATATGGATTTTGGGGGTTCTTCTCCCTTAAGTTTTAAATTGGTATTTTCATGTTGTGGAGCTCGTTTCTAACTTGGTTTTAATGGGATTTTTCAACCAGGAACTCCTCTTAGCTTGTAGAACTTGATTTTCAACTAAAAATCTTATTCAACCCTTTCAAATTTCAGAAGTGATTTTTGGGTTATTTTACCCTCAGTTTCAAATCCTATCAATATGGGTATCATTGGACTCCTTTTGATGAACTCTTTTCATTTTTGATAGTTGAGGATCATTCTGTTGATTGTGTGGTTGACGAAGTACTCCAATAGGATTGTTCGAATGAAGTTTTGGCATTGAGGTAGGTTTGGCTATCCTCTTTTATGCTGAGATAAGTAATTAACATGTTCTTAGGAAGTTGACTGTGAAATGAGTGGTAGTATGTGTTTTGGAAGTTGGTAAGTGTTAACATCTCTGTTTTTTATTCGTATAATGTCTATTTGTGATGTTTAGCTTGTGTGGAAGCTTGTGTTATACTGTTAATTGTTGTGGGAAGTGTGTGATATTTGAGTATTGCCCTAGTGAGGTATTGTGTGACTATTCTTTATATTTGATGTAGAGATGCCCGATTTAGGGGCTTGAGTTGATTTTTGAACCATCTTAAGATGAAAGAAATGTTTTCCTAAGTGTTAAAAGGTTGGGTTTTAAATGGTTCCTACACTATCCCTATCATTTGAGAACATGTTTCAAGACCTATTGAGTTTGGGAACTTAATTCTATTTGAAATTCTTGATGAACTGATTATGCCTTTATGTTGTATGTGTTGTGATGCATTCATCCTTATACAACATATCATGGTTTATGGAAATATTAGAAAGTGGAGAAATACTATCTTTCTGAGAAAGAAATGTGACACCTTACTTATATCCTTAACCATGAGCTAGCTGGTAAGTGTAACATCTTGCAATTTGAAATAACTAGAAAGAAGCTAATAAATGGAAATAGTCATTTTTGGAAAGAATGAAAATCTGGAAATTTTGTTAAGTTAGAATAAGTTGAGTTTTGGCAAACTTCAAATGGCCATACCTTCTAGCTCAGGATGATTTAGAGGTACTTCCAGATATGGTAGGAAAGCTCTTGGAATGATATTTCCAAAGCCGCTGAGTTTGCGCGATTCCGAGTTCGTATGAGTGAGTTATGCCCTTTGGAAGTTGGGCTATTGGAATAAGGAAAGTCCAATCCGGATTTTGAAAGGGTAGTTTGTTCTTTTCCTTGCCCAATTGTTTTATTTCATTTTTTGTAATTAAGTTAGGGTCTAATCAGAATTAGATCAGTTTACGCTTTTACCAAAATACGCTAGGGCTTGGAGAAAAGAGAAAAGAAGAGGAGAAAGGAGAAGAGAAGCAAGATTCGTCAAGATCGTCGAGTTTAGCTTGTGGATTTCGTCGGGGGTGATCCCTACAAGATAGGTGAGATCACATAGCATTGGGTTAATTCACCCACACACCAATCATGATTCAATTTCAGCGAAGTTATTAGATTTGAAAGTAAATCCTTGAGTTCTTGATGAAATTCATTTGAATTCTTGTGGGTTGTGTTGTTGGAATTTTCTTGAGATTGATTCATGTTGTTAGTTGTGTTTTTCGAGTAGAATCTGATGTATATTGAGGCTAAAAATGATTTTAAGTGCTTGGGGAAAGAACCATGGAAGTTTAGAGGGTTTAGAGATGAAAAACGAGCAAGAAAAGTCGTCAAACACCTGGAGAAGGGGGTGGGGCGTCGCGCCAGCCAGCGCGCCCCAAATTGTTCTTTGAAGTTTGAGGGTTGGCGCACCGCGCCTCTCAGAGCGCCAAGGACGCCAGTTCTCCCCTTTCATTCCCCACCTTTTAGTACTTGTTCCTTAGCAATGTACCTATGTTTTCTAGTTGATTCCAACACTCTAAGGTACATCTAAACATCATGAAATCATCCATAAACATGAGATCATGAACCTTGAATCCATAATCCAATTCAAGGAAAGTTAAGATCAAAGTCAATAGAAGTAAGAGTCAAGTCAAGAGAAGTTCTTAGAGTGTTTTTCCAAAAGTCTTTTCCAAATGTTTTAACTTTGTTTAAGACTTAAAGTTCAAGTTGAGTAAAGATTAAAGAGTAAAGTTTGAAGTTCATTTCTTCAAAAGTATATGGGGACTATGTATTCCCAAAGGGTTTAAACTATTTTCACATTTAAACAAGAAAGGAAACCTTGATTTCCAAAGAGCCTTCGGGCTTGTTTTCAGAAAAGAGTAATCGCTTTCTAAATAAAGCAAGAGAGGAAACTTTGATATCCAAAGATTGCCTTTGAGCTAAGTTTTTTAGCACTAATCTCAAATCATAGAAAGAAGTATGTTTTAAACATAAGAGCTAATATCATATTTTTGGGAGTAGTATTGAGCACCGATATGATAAAGTCGATACTACCAACACTGTTATTGTTTACAGAATTCTAAGTTGATTGAGATCCACTTTCAATCGTCATTACAACACAATTCAATAGAAATCAAAACAGACAATAAAATTCGAAGTCGATCTAAGACCCAGCAACAAACCAGTAAAAGAAGAAGAAGAAAAATTGATCCAAAATTCGATCAATTTGGGACCAAATCTGGAATGTGAACCAGTAAAATAAATGCAATATATGATGAATGTGAGGATCTAAGACGATGCACAGAAGTAATCGCTGAATTGAAATACCTCATGCTCTGATACCATGTCAATAATACTGCACAGCCATGGCTAAGCACCATCCATGGATGCAATACGTGAGAGAGAGACTGGAGAAGAAGAGAGCAATTTGGGGAAAATCTCTTAACTGATTTTCATTATGAGAAGAGTGAATATTTATACAGTGAAGGAACAGTAAATCTAACTAACAATTGAACTAATATATTAACATAACACTAACAGTATACTAACTACCCTGACTAATTAATTTGACAAGACTAACTAACTAACTAATTAGACTAGTACATAATTAGTTGAATCACAATATATGTTTTTTTTTGTATTTATTTAAAGACTTTGTTGATTTATTTTTTCTTGTTTAGATGACCATATTTATATATATGGGTGCATGCTTATCTTTGGTCTCGTTAGAAGCTTTAATGTGCAGCATAGTATGTATAATTTTCTTTTTATTAATGCATGTTAATTGATGTGATAATGCCAATTACCATTTCATACCACTTTGCTGCCTAAATTTGAAGTTTAGTTCAATTTTAGTTCTATTTGTTGACTTCTCTCCTTATCGACTTGTTAATCTATTAGGTTAAGTTGTTGGTCATTCAAGCATAATCCATGTATTAATACACTTATAACCCTTTAACAAGTTGATATTTTTGCATAATGCAGTTAGGGGTCGTTTGGTACAAACATTGATAATGCATGGATTAGTAATGCAGGGAATAGTAACGCAGGGATTAGTAATGCAGGGATTAGTAGTGCAGGGATTATTTGTTGTCAAGTGTTTGGTCCACTACTTTCCACTTAATTTTGTGTTTGATTTAAAACTCTACAAAAAATTTCTTTCCTATTATACCCTTGTGTTATTATGAGTGTTTATTTCATGTAATTGGGTCAAAGTAAATAACCACCGGACCGGACAATTTTTTTTAAAGAATTTTCTATTCCATTTAATTAGTTAAATCAAATACATATATACATAAAATTGTTATTAATTTTAAGGTGTGATGTACCACTAAGAAGATCATTGATGGCACAACGTATTTCTAACTTTTTGTTGGTTAAGTATATAATCTTAAACTTAACATAGATTTAAGACTACTTAAATTGTTCAATACCTAAAGCTTTTTCTTTTTTTAATTAAAAAGCAATAGTTCAAGTGGGTAATCGACAAACTATCTTGAATAAAATAAAAATAAAGATAAAATGGAGAAAAAAATATTAGTGAAATCATTAAATTACACTAAACGGATTTGGAGAATTAAAAAAGAACATTTATAACCATTTCAATATAAATAAAAAGGAAATTAAATTACAAAAGAAATTTAGAAAAAGGAATAAGGGGTTAGTTTAGTCATTTAGGGGTCTTATTAGAGGTTTAACAAACCTTGGATTAATTATCCCTCCATTTTCTAGGGATAAGATAAGACCACATATGGTGGATAAGCAATCCATGGATTAAATTAAATGAAGTAACCAAACAATGTATTAGATGGACTAAATTTTAATACATGGATTATTCTATCTAATACCGCCTACCAAACGGGTCCTTACTGTCATAGATCTTATTCATTGATCAATTGCTAATTATTTTTGTTTCCTCTTGTGCACGAACTCTCTCCATCCGAGTCCATTTTGGACTCTCCCGTTTGCATATCCTCGAGTTTAAGTGATAGCATCCAAGGAAGCTCTACTCCATTGAAGGACAAGGATGAAACTTTAGAAACTCCAAGGAGGCCCATAACAAGATCTCAAACCAAGGAGTTCAATGATAAGCTCAATGGGCTTCAATCGCTGATCCAAAGGTTTCTTAT
>JAJOOR010037031.1:0-22256 GCA_036250505.1 Solanum acaule | reverse complement strand
CCCCCCCCCCCCCCCCCCCCGATAATTGACACTTGTGTCACCCCTGATTTGATATGTTTTTACTCGTGAATGTCTTTAACTATACTTGACCTGAGCATATTTTTACTTTCCTCTTTATTCTCTATTGCAAACCGCTCCCTTGGGACTCGACTCCAACTCACTAGTTGGGTTATATTACTATTGAACGATCATAGACGCTTAATATTGGATGAAGTGTCCGGATATGTCAATCAAAATGGCGCTGCTGCCGGGGAGTGGTGTTACTTGAGACTTTTTAGTTAAGCTGAATTTTGTTCTTGTTAGTAATAGTGATACTTACTTTATTTTTAGCTTTGTTTTGCTTGTTTGTGCTCTGAAACAAGATAGAGGAACATGTCTTGCAGTGATTGCGAACATTTTCCTCTGATGGAAATAATGATGTTTAGGGATAACATTCTAACCTTCAGACCGTTGGAAGATGAACAAATTCATGAGGCGGGGCTGAGGTTTGGAGAACTTTTGATTGAATGCCCAACTCATGAAATTCCCGATGTAGTCCATCTGGAATGCTTTTACAGAGGTCTTAGTCCAGATAACAGAGTGTTGGCTGATTAACTCATCCCAGGTGGTCTTGTAAAATAGCCTTATGTGATAGCAGCTCAACTGCTTGATCGCATGACTGAGACCAACCAAGAAGTAGAGAGAGACTTCAGCTTGGCCGCACTACCGACTCAGCTGGACAAAGTAACCAAAAAGGTTATGGAACTCGATGTCCAGTGCAAAAAGAAGGATCGATACATCCCTCCTTATCAGTTGAAAAGGTCTAAGGACAATGAGGATAGACGTGTTGAGAATATACTTTTAATCATTCTCCAAAAGGTTAACGAGCATGATAGAGTGATAGTAGAGATGAAGGAGAATATAAAAGTGCTAAATCAGATGATTGGCTCTCATTCCAGATCTATGCAGCTACTTAAGAACCTTGTGAATCATGTGTTGCCTCATCACTTCCCGAGACAACATAAAAAGGGTTGCCAAGTGACACTATGACCGACCCCGAAAATGAGGTTTAGGTGTTGACTTGCATCATGCCACGACGTTAAATAAGGCGCTTCTTGGGAGGAAACCCAAGGTTTTGTTGCTTAAATTTAATTTTTAAAATAATGGTGTGTTGAATATGTAGGACAAAGTGCGGAAAGTGTTTGAAAAGTGCAGATTGGTAAGCTAAAGGTCCAGTCGGTGGATCGCCGAAGAGGTCGGCGACCCCGATCTAGACCATCGTAGGACTCAAGACAGTTTCGAAGAGGAGTCTATAAAACTTGGCTACCCCAACATATTATTGGCGAGTTGCCGACCTGCTCGGCGACTTCGATCCAGTTGTCGTTCGGACCCCCAGTTCATCTGGAGGTCCTATAAAACTCGGCAAGGTAAGAGATCACTCGGCGTGATGCTGAGTGATTTGGCAAATACGACTAATGTCGCCAAATGGGCAAGAACTGGACGGTTTTATAAGGGTCAAAGGTTTAAATTTTCTAACTCTTCACTTTCGAACTTCATATTCTCACAACAACTTAGTATTTTTGATATTTCCGCATTTTATAAGTAATTTAGTTGATTGATTTGTGCTCGAAATTGGATTACATTGTCGCCTAGCATTTCAATTTGATCTTAATCGGCATTAAAGATTGGTTCTCTGAACCCCGACTTTATTTTTGGTATTTTTGTACTCCTTTACAAATGATCTTATTGTGTTGTCATGTGTTGGGCCTCTCTGATAGGATTAAAATTCCTGAATGCCTGTTTTGACTTGATAGTCTTGCTCGTATTGTTGTGAATGATGAAATCTCATACTTTTGTGCCTTAAAATGAACTTAATTTTATGGGGTTGTTCTTGCATGTCGTTGGGGTTAGTTGGGTGAAGTCTAAGTAACCCGTATTTGTGCTGAACCACGTAATTTGCCCAATGATAGAAAGGGTGAAGCCATTCTTAAAGGCAAAAGTCGTCAATTGGCCAAATTTGGTAAAACTGGGAGAAGTCTGAGTATCCTGGGGTAATGGGTGCTATGGGTCTTACCTTAATTTGAGTTATGTATGGTTTGATTTTGTTTACGGTAAATGCAGGGCTGAATTCAACAAGGCAGTTGAAAATAGGCACGTTGGGTCATTTGGAGAGCTAGGTCTAGCTTGCCGAACCACTCGGCAGTTTGCCAAAATTCCCCATCTCTCTTTTGATTTCATGCTTAATGTGTTATTGGGTTCTGTAACTTTCGGCGAGAAGCCAAAGGTCACCAATGGAAATCGGCGACTTGCCAAACGTCTCTTATATCGCTCTTTGTCTGCACCCCTGAACCCTTGTTACACTATAACTTTTGGTGAGATACCCTTGCTCGCCGAATGATATTGGCGATTCACGAAAAGGCCTTTCCCATTGCCAACTTGTCACCACCTTAGAGCCACTCCTCTTGGTGAGCCCGATCTAGCTCGCCAAAGTTATTCGGCCACTCGCCGACTCGTCGATCGGATCGGCGAGTTTTTCTGCAACTATTTTATTGAATGAATTCGATTAAGTTATTTTTAACTTTTTCTTGACGTGTTGCAGGTATGGTGAGAACAAACATTGACTTGCCACCCCAGAAAAGAGTACGGGGTATAACTATAAATGAAGGGGGATCAAACACTCCAAAGAAGGGCAGAAAAGAGCCTCTTCCAGGTGACAAACGCAAGGGCAAAAGGCCTGTATCCAATAGGATGACTACTGGGTCTCACGCTACTTTATCTAAGCCTGAGGACGACCAGCCTCTACAGTCCCGGTTGCTTTGTCTCGACATCCGTCTGGAATATAGAGCCTTCATAGATAATTAGCTTTGAGTATGTTTTCAGTATTCCGTTGTTAAACTGTATTTCAACAATTATTGTTTTCAAATTATTTTGAAGTATTTGAGTACTTTGAGATTAAAAGGTTAAATTTTTTTAAAGCTTAAATTTTCTTGAGTTAATCTTCCGCTATGTAGTCAGCCACAACAAGGATTCGATCGAGGATTAGCAATGGTCCTCGAATGTCGATCACGTCCAGGGTGTAGGCTTGCGCCGTGACATGAATAGGATATGAAAACAAGATACCCTCCTCTATTTTCCTCTAATTTCGTTCCAGTCCAAGGTATTCAATCATCCTAAAGTACTCATTCAATATAGTCACTCTTTTATTGTTTCGAGTTCACGAGTTTTTATGTGTATTTTACATTACATTGTGTTATTAAACCTTTCCCTACCCTTTCCATACATAGTGCAACACTCACTCGATGACGAATGACTCTAAGGAATTGATATTACAACACCCAAAAAATTTATAATAAGGAATGAACCATTCTCATTTGCGTATAAGGTTTTATCAGGTGATTCTTAAATTGTTCACCGGTGTTAAGTTCAATACCTTAGTGTAGGAATGGATTTTGATAAGAATTAAGGTCACTAGGATCCCCTATCACAAATTTCAGTTGAAAAATTGCTTACTAATTAAGTTTTGATATAATATTCTACTTAGGTAAATTTGGAACAATCATATCTATTCTGACAAAATGAATTAGGTGGCTCACTACCTATAAAATTAAAGTACTATGAGTCCTCTTTTCAATGCCACCACGTTAGCCTCATTTCAAGTTCAGAGTAAAAAATTATGATCGTTTTACCATAGTCTACCTAAGTAAAGTTTTTTGAGTTAGTGACGTACGAAAAACGTCTATGGACCGTAGAAGTTTCTATGACCTGTACAATTACTCGTGGAAAAAGTAGTGGGAGTCAAAAAAAATTATTTAATTCTTACGCACCTACCAACAGGTCCTAGAAACTTCTATGGGTCATAGTTTGGTTCCATAGAATTACATTCAGAGCCTTAAAATTTCAATATAAATTCCACTGATGGGATCTATGGTCTTTAGTTCAAACCGCAAACCGTAGATGGCCCCGTGGAAGGTTTTCCATAGCTTTTTAATTGGGGTATTTAAGTATTTTATCACTTCTTCTAAGCCTAAACCCCAACGTTTCTACACCTAACAAAGGTTCAAAGCCATATTAATCTACCCTATTTGATGCATTTCTGATTGGCTCAAGGCCATTCACTCCAAGCAAAATTTGGGAACTTCAAAGGATGGAAGTATTGTTCACAAAGATGGAGGTTCTTGAGTTTGAGTTGATGACAAAGAGGGGGTTCCATGCCTTCAATAGTAATATACACGCTTGGAAGGATCCCAATTGAGCAATACCATGTTTGGATGATACCTTGGTGTGTGGGAGGTCTAACGAAGCAAGGAAAAGCGAGTGAAGAAGCTACCTCATTCATCAAGTTGAGACCACTTCGATGACTCACACAATGGTTTATGCGAGGGATCCAAGCTCACCTAAAGATCCAGGGAACTATAGAGAAGCTGCCAGATTCGGTGAGCAGGAGGTCAATCGGTGACTCGCCAAGTTCCTTAGGCTAGCATGACCCAGATCGCTGAACTTTATAGAATTCTTCCAAGGAAGGGTCACGTTGCCGACCTAGTTGGTGACTCACCGAGTTCATTAGACGAGTCTGACCTAGCTCGCCCTTTATCCTTTTTGGGCAACTTTTGGGCCTCTTATGATCTAATAGCCTAAAATTATAAATAGCTATATTTGGTATTCTTTTTAGGTAGACTATTTTAAAAATGAATGATTGATGAATTGGATATCCTTTGAAAAACTTGAGAGCTTGGTGAAGCTTCTAATAAACGTTGTTTTGCTTGGAGATTAAATTTCCTTGAGGTCTTCGTGAGAGACTCAGTGCTTGATTAGGATTAATCAATTGAGGTCTTTAGGTTTAATATACCTTTAGGTTGCTTTTGGTGTCCTTTTCTTGTGTCAATCTATTTATCTTGATTAGGTGCTTTTTTAGGGATTGTAATTGGAGGTTTTAAGATTTAATACTTCATTTAGTTGCCAATTGTTCCTTATCTTGTATCTCTTCCTCTATATTTCTTAGTTGTCTTTGATTTCCACATTTTTGTTCATACTTCATGGCGAGAATTTAATCATTTGGTTTTAGAGCTGAGCTTAGTTTCGTTCTTACGATTCTAGTCTTGGGTTTGTTATAAAAAAAAAGTCCAAAAACTATTTTTCCAGAAAACCCCAAAAATATCTTGTTTATTTGAGTCTAGTTTGAAGTTTCTAAGTTTAGATTAGTGTTTCCTAAACTTATTTGAGTCTAATTATGAGATTTGGTGAAGTTTGGAGTAAGATTGAAGAATCCACCATTGTTGATAGAAGAAACTTGAAGAACTTCAAGTGGGTTTTAAGATCTAGGTGAAATTGGAGAATCTTGGGTATTGGGGTTTGATCGC
The DNA here is from genome assembly GCA_036250505.1 of Solanum acaule. Classification (NCBI taxonomy): domain Eukaryota; kingdom Viridiplantae; phylum Streptophyta; class Magnoliopsida; order Solanales; family Solanaceae; genus Solanum; species Solanum acaule. The sequence continues at coordinate 16,920 of JAJOOR010037031.1, read as the reverse complement.
TATATCCTTAGGAGGTCATATTTTAAATTTGGGTGAAAACGGAGTAGAAATCCATTGGGTTTGAAAATTGGGTGTTCTTCATGATGTTCTTCGTGACTTGAAGAGAGAAGGAAATGGGTTTTGAAATCTATAGGTTTTGGCAAGGAATTGAGAGATAAAAAGCATTAGGTGTATTTCCTACATCAAGGGGAGCTTGTATTCCAATTTTCATGAAATTCCGGAGCTAAAATTATTCAAGGCTTTATTTTGGGTCTTCCCCATGGTTCATAGTGTTCTTGGGGATCTTCAAATATTCAAGGAGTAGAATCATAAAAAGGAGGTGTTTGATCCAAAAGGAAGAGGAAAGGAAAGAGTACTTATGTTGGTTTAAAAGGTAATTTACCAAAATGGGAAAATACTAGATCAAGGAAGTACATGTGGACCACAAGGAGTGAAAAATTGGAGGCTGCAAGTGTGCTGGAAGGTCTATTGGGTGAGCTAAGTCGTACTTACAAAGCAAATTTGGTGACTCGCCAAATAAACTTGTGTCTCTACAAAATTCGGCGAGCTGAGGGTACTTCGGCGATTCGCCAGGCTGATTTGGAGAGCTACCGGGAGTAAGTTGATGATGTGAATTTCAGTTTTGGGAAAACAAAAGTTTATGTTTGGACACCCAAGCTTCATTTTATAACCAATCTCATGTTTTAACTTCCTAGTCTCATTTTCCTTGATTCCTACTCACTTCTTTGATTAAAAAAGTAATTTCAAATAAGTAAATGTCTTTACTTAGTTTTTAATTAGTCTTGGGTCCGTATTCTTTCTTATGCTTTCTTTGTGTGCTTTTTTTAGTTTTTACTTTGTAGTTAACCTTTTTATTCAAGTCTTTTTTCTTTAATCGAGTCGTTTGTCCTTCTTGAAACAAGTATCTATTCCAACCAAGAGCTGAATTGATCCTTGTGTACCACCGGATTGAAACAAGGTTCAATATTAGCCAAGCCAATTTGTGAGTTATTCAAAGAAGAGAAAATGCGAGTGTTGGTGAGGAGCTTTTACTACTAACCTTGTTTTCTTATTTTATAGGTACAAAGAAGTTATAAAGAAGCATGTCATCAATAGCCCCAGACCCATATGACTATGATATGGGAGACTATGATTGTAATGAGAGAGGCTATGGATGTGAGGATGATGGTAATTATGGAGGCTATGGTGATAACCATAATCAAGAGCTGAATGGGAACGAGAGCTACTATTTAAGAGGAAAATATTAGGAAGATGGTGATCATAGCTCTTATAGTGAAGATAGAGAGGACGAAGAACCCTGTGATGTCTCCTATGATGATGATGGAGCATGTGAGAGATCTTACTACCACTTCGAGAGTGAAGATGGTTCCTATGATGGTGACGGAACATATTACGCTTCCGACTCCAAGGATGAAGGTGAGGCGAGGTATAATACTCTTTAATACAAGAATTATGAGGAGCAGGCCCCTAAGGCTTGTGAGGATTCATATTCTTTAGCTTGTGGTAATCCTTGCCCTAGTCAAAGAGGCTTGTATGGTTACACTAGTTCAAGTCAAAGTCATTCGATGGGAAGAAGAGAGTGTGCATCTCTAATGTCTAAGGATACTACATCCTACACTTCTTATTTTAATGCACACTTGTCGGGATATAGGAACCAAGGCAGATATGGGGTATGTGTTAGGTGTCTCGGTACAAAAAGAGTTAGTATTCCTATTTTTGAAAGAAAGTGTGATCCCGAAGCGTATCTTGATTGGGAGTGGCAATGCGAACATAATTTCCTAAACCATGATTTTGAAGATATTGAGTAATCCATATATGCCCTTGAACACCCTAAAGGTCTTGCATTGAGTTGATGGAAACATGCGGGATGGCTTCGAAAACTCAATGGAATTGTTAACCATTTGACATGGAAAGAATTGGAAGGCTTATGAGTTTCAAGTATGTGCCCAAGGGGTACACAAAGCTTTATAATGTTGACCCAAGAAGACAAGTTCTTAGGATAAAGGTTGACATTTGTGGAGCTTTGAGGTTTTATCTTGTCCTTGATGATTGTTGCAATCTAAACTTTATCACTACATCTACAGAAGCCTACTTGAGACTACGACGAATATCAAGGCGTTATCCATACACCATGGAGGGATGTAAGGTTACCGAGGTTGTAAAGGTCTCTTTAACATGCGGTGAATACTATGAGGAGGTTTGGTGTGATGTAATACCAATGGACTTTTGTCACTTATTATTGAGACCCAATTGGTTTGACAAACATAGGGTTCCAAACAAGAAAAAATGGTCCAAGTATGTTGTGCATCAATGGGGAACATATCTATTTCCTCCTCCTAAGGTGCAAAATGAGAGACAAAAGATTGAGAGAAGAAAGGGAGAGAAAGGTGTCAACCTTAGAGTGGAAAAAGGAGAGGTTGAGTGGAGTGAGTGAGAGGGTTGCCACAATCACAATCTAACCTTTATCTTTATCATTCAATTTGTAAGGGTTCTTATTTAGGTACAAGCATTATGATTGGAGGAACACGAGTTCCCAACAAAGAGCCTACCATTGAAAGTGTGATTGATGCACTTTTGGGGTATCCCAACATTCCTAAGGAAGTGTCATTCCAAGGTAAAAAAGATCTTTCTTGCAAGCGTCAATGTACAATAGCTAAACTTAACACTCTTACAATTGTTAATGAACAAAGTGTAATAGCATCTCTTTATGTGAGCCTAATATTTCTTTACCATGTGTAGATAATGTACATGTTGAGAGTATGGATACACCAGTTGATCCTATTGATGACCAAATTGATTCTTCTAGTAAGATCAGTTTTCCTCCACCTAGTGTTGACACCCCAAAATTGAGGGATAGTTCATAATCATGTGATAATTTTGTTGATCGACTTGTATCTGAGTGTAGTTCACTAAATGAGGAATCTTGTGATGTCATTGAGAAACCTCAATTTGGTGAAATTGATGATGATGTTGATCATTTGAATAGGAGTGACTCCTTCAGACTATCTTTTTTTGAAAATCCTATTACTTGTTTTGCTCATAGAGATCACGTGCTTAACAATGTTTCGAAAAATGATATGTGTCTTTTTGAGGGCGACCTTGCATGTTTTAATTCTCCCATGGTGGTTGATCATTCCCTCTTTAAGTACAATATCTTGTTTGAAGATGATGAAATCACTCCTAGGGAAGTGCCTAGTTATGTGAATCATGAGAGTAGTGTAATTCTTGATAGCTATGCTTTTTATAGTAACCCACTATGGTGTGAAGATTGCCCTCCCAATGATGGAAATCAGTTCTTGCAAGATGAGAGTACTCTTGTGGGGAAGGATTATGATAAAATGAATGTGATATTTGTTTTCCCATTAACTCTTCTTCTTGGTGTGTTACAATTCTTAATGGTATGAACAATGATTTTGAGCCTATTAGTAGTCATACCTACGAAAACATCTTAGATGAAGTTGACTTGCGAGACACCTTTCTCTATTACCTGTTTACATATGATGATGCTTACCCTTTTGAGTGGAGTATGTTTGTAGAAGATAATAGTGCCAATCGGACAAAAAGGGGTGTACTTGATACATGTTTATGTATTTCCTTTCCGCTTAACCCCGGTAATGATTTGAATTGTGGCACTTGTGTAGTGATGCTTGGTTGAGATGACATGCATAATTTGGATGAACCTGTTGACACATTTCCCTATGATGGAAAGTCCTTTTTGAGGGATTACGATCCACTTGAGGGACCTACGTTGTGTATGCGGAAGGGTAGATTCCTAAACCCCTTTCTTTACTATTGCTTTAAGTGTGATCTTGTTGATTGTGCATCTTATAGGGGTAGGAGTTTTTTGTCAAAAGAAGGTGAACTTTATCTTAAATTCACCATGATGTCTTTGTGTGTTCCTTCTTGTGATATAATGAGTACTAGGATCCTTGAACCTAATTGTGATCTTTCACATAGGAACACCTTAGATGACCCTAGTGTGCATGCCACCTTTCTCTATTATCTATTTGCATATAAGGATACTCATGCTAGTGTGTGTAGCATATTTTATGTTAATCATAGTATCAATAGGGAAAATGGGAGTCTCCTTGACTAGATGCTATATAATCCCATCCCATTTGACCCCAATGTCGGTCTAAATTGTGATGAGTATGGTAGTAACACTTTCTTTCTTATATATGATTCTTGCTTGGTGTTATTACTTGATCCTATGTTCTTGAATGAGGTATGTTTGCCAATTTATGTGGGGAATACTTTTTTACTTTACCCCACTCATGAATTGGGAATAATTACCTTCTTGAAGTTACCTAGTGCATTGGATGGAGTCTTAATTTGGGTTAACATTGTTTATGACTTTGCACTTAGGTATGATGGTGTTCATGTGCTACCTGACTTAAAAGGGGAATTGTGCTTGTTGAAATGTTGATCCAATGAGGATTTATATGTGTAGTTGCCTAAGTGTAATGGTTCCTTCACTCTACCCCTTTCTCGAGGTCTCTTAAGTAGCAAAGTATCTCTTGTTTTGATGGGTTACAAATCCTTTGTTAATAATTTTGATGCTTGGTTATATGTTAAATTTGTGTATTCTTGGCATGGTGATAGAATAGTTATTGCTAACGCTAATCCTCATGCCATGAGGATCTTGTATTATTTGCTTTTCCTATGATTTTGCTATGTTTGGATTCGAGGACGAATACTTTCCAAGAGGGGGAGAATGATGCAATTCAGATTGGCCATTCACTCCAAGCCAAGTTTGGGAACTTCAAAGGATGGAAGGATTGTTCGAAAAGATGGAGGTTCTTTAGTTTGTGTTGATGACAAAGGGGAGGTTCCATGCCTAGAATACTAATATACACGCTTGGAAGGAGCTCCCAATTGAGCAATACCATGTTTGGATGATAGCTTGGAGTGTGGGAGATCTAACGAAGCAAGGAAGAGCGAGTGAAGAGGCTGCCTCATTCAGCGAGAAGGAGACCACTTCGACGAACCACCTAATGCCTTAGATGAGGACTCCAAGCTCGCCTAAAAAGTTCCAGGGAGCTGCAGGGAAGCTTCCAAATTCGGCGAGCTGGAGATCAATCGGGGACTCGCTGAGTTCCTTAGGCGAGTACAACCCAGATCACCGAACATTACAAAATGCTTCCAAGGAAGGATCACATCGCCGACCTAGTTGGCGATTTACCGAGTTTATTAGGCGAACCCGACCCAGCTCGCCCTCTATGCTTTTTGCGCCACTTTTGGGACTCTTATGATGTAATAGCCTAAAACTATAAATAGCTAGTTTGGGTCTTCTTTTTCAGTAAACTATTTTGAAAAAGAATTATTGATGAATTGGATCTCCTTTGAGAGGCTTGAGAGCTTGATGAAGTTTTTATTGAACTTTGTTTAGAAGAAGGGGTTGCTTGGAGATTCTATTTCCTTGAGGTCTTCGTAAGAGATTTGGTGCTTGATTCAGATTAATCGATTGAGGTCTTTAGGTTTAATATACCTTTAGGTTGCTCTTCATTTTCTTTTCTTGTGCCAATCTAGTTGTCTTGATTAGGTGCTTGTTTAGGGATTGTAATTGGAGGTTTTAGGATTTAATACTTCCTTTAGTTGACAATTGTTCCTTCTCTTGTATCTCTTCTTTTATCCTTCTTTCTTGTCTTTGATTTCCACATTTTATTCATAATTCGTGGCAAGAACTACATCACTATTACTCTCATTAATGCTTCTAAGTCTTAAATCAAGGATCCACGAGGAGAAAGGTAGGATTTTCAAGCGTTCTTCAAATTTTGTCAAGAACTTTATTCTTCCATGTATTTAAGGCTAATCATAGTAATGAACTTAGTTCGTCCTCACGCCCTAAATCTAATTTTAGTTAGTAAACGTTCATTAAAATATCCTACCCAAAGTTTCAATGAAATTCTAGATACGAAATTGCGTTCTTATTCTATATTCAAATTTCTTGATTATGAATTATGATATTTTATGCATTGAGATTCTTGTATTTTCACATAAACCCTATTTATTGAGAAATTTATCTTAAAGTCATATTTTAAAGGTTCCTATATTTGTTTTGCCTATACATTGCCTTCGAATTTTGAAAGTAAGTCCATGAGCATACCTTCAAAATGCATAATTTTGGAAAAGGTTTTTTGAAGGACTGAAGTGGTTTCTTATGCATTATTTTTTAATTGAGGATAAAAGAACATAATTGATTCTTTTTTTTAAAATCATTTTAGTTAAGTAAAGTGAAGTAAAGGTAAGTTCTCTAAAATAGGGCTATTGAACAATAGTGATATTGATTATTTTGGGAGTAGTATTGAGCACTGAATTGGGTAAGAGTCAATTTTTTACTAAAAGCCCCATAAAATACGTAGTCCATATGTGTTGTTTCATTTCTCAAGTTTATTTACTGAAGTCCATATAAATCTTCGTTTTCTCTTTTTCTCTGGCCATAAGATTGTTACAAAATTATAAGAATCAAATAGGGAAAGGACAATGAACTTGAAAACGACAATAATAATCATATATATATATAAAAGAGAACCCTAAGCCCGCCTAAGTGGCACCACCACAAACCAGAATTCCTTTTCAATTTATTTTATTCCCAACACTAACCTTATCCTTTAGTGAAAAGTTGTGACTTTTATGAAAAACTGTGACTTTTATGAAGAGTTGCCACTTTTATGAAAAGTTGTGCCTTTTATGAAAGATTGTGACCTTTCCGAAGGGTTGTAACTTTTCCAAAGAACTGTAACATTTCCAAAAAGTTGTGACTTTTAGGAAGAGTTGTCACTTTTATGAAAAGTTGTAACTTTTATAAAAGGTTGTGACCTCCGAAGGGTTTTAACTTTTTCAAAGAGTTGTAACCTTTCCGATAAAACACAATAATCATTTGTTCACACTACCCTTTGTTGTCTATAAATAGAGGACTTTCCTCTCATTTTAAAACAATGAAAATTTTAAACTTCTTCTTCTGGACAATTAAATATTTGTGTACTTTGCTCCTATTGAATGGCTCACTGACACAATTGTTTTTGTATCAATACACTAGTGAATAGAATCGTTCTATCTGGAGAGGATCTATTCCTTTAAGCATCGGGTACTATAGGGGAATAATTTCTTTAAGAGGACACTGTGCATTCAATGGGCACGATTTTTTCCATTTTATTTCATTCTATTTTTGAAGATCCTGGTATGTTTTTGACATTCATTAATTTATGCATATATTATTAATTGTTGTTTTTGAGTACATGCTTTAAATTTTGTTGCTTATGTTTATGCAAAGTTATTGTTATAAGTATTTGTTACTACAGATTAAATAACAAACGTTGTTTGGGTATTCAAGCAAATTTTCTCTACTAAAATTGTAGAAGGTAAAATAAAAAAAGCCCTTACAAATCTATAATTTCATCATCAACAACATCGTTCCTTCACATACAAGGATGCAATTTTGTGTTCTTTGAAAAATCATCTGAGAGTTAATAGCTTTGCATGCCCATATCTTTTGGTTTTTATGTTGTTGTTATCTATTTTTATTAAATTTTATCAGTGGATATTATGAGTACTTTAAGGATTGAAAGTTGATTGAAGTGTTAGTCAATTTTTTGTGGTATGTTATTCCAAAACATAGGAACTTTTCTGGTTAAAATAATTTATTATCATCATTGTATATCTCATAGTTTACTCCCTTTAATGTATGTTTTTTCTCTCTATTTTGTTGTTTCCTTAAAATTATATTGATTATTTTTCGTTTAGTATGTATATTACCTCACTTAGACAAAAATTTTAGCCCTTTTAATGTCTTTCTTTTTTTTCCTTCTCATTCAGCTCTTCTAAATATTTTTGGTGTGAGTTATGACTATTTTCGGCAAACTTCATTTGAATAATATGAAACAAAACTTATTCTAAATAAAAGTAATATCTTAAACTACAAAAGATATGTCTATAAACATACATTGTTGTCCTTCATGTCCCAAGTCATTGCTGAGCATTTGAGTTATCTAGGTTAGACACATTTTTAATTTTTTACTGTTCGAGAATATCTCTTTAAAATGAGTCTACAAACCAAAAATTTTATCTACTTGTACTTTCGTAATGCAACAATTATACATACATATTTCTGAACAAGTCATAAAGTTACATTGATGAAGCATATAGAAGGGCCTTCAGAGCAGCAGTTTATTGAAGAATGAATTTCTAAAAGGGTCAACAATATTATTTTGTTGTTGTTTCAAATTCAGTTTTCTTCTTCTATAAATTTTGTTAGAGTAACAAAGTAACAATAACGAAAAGTGGTGAACGTTTGACCTCAAACAAGTAGATTGTCTCTAAAAAAATTTATTTATGTTGTTGCGGTGTACACTTTTTAACGGTCTTAACTTATTTATAACTAATATTGATTATCGAAAACTTTCACATAATTTTTTTGTCACAGGGAGTTAGTCTAACCATAAGGTTATCAGATTCTATATCTTCCATGTTCAAAAAAATAGAAAAAGTGATGTTTAATTGCTATATTCGAATATCACTCAATTTTAACAAGACAATTATATCATCAAACATATATTATGATAAACTATGTAAAAGATAAAAATGATTAGATATCAAGATACTTTTAATCATTAATTATATATTTACAATTCTTGATATATGTGATAAAGTCAAATCATTTATTTCTATTGAAATGTTCTAAAAACCTACTAAAATTTACTCTCTTTTTTTCTTATATAAGTCGATTATTGGAAAGGTTGTTCAAAAGCTTAGAAAGATTATTGACGCCCGCGCGAAGCGTGGGTAAATTACCTAGTACCATTTTATAGAGAAACTATATGTTTCATTGTGACTTTCTCAACTTTTTCTTACCAATATTTGAAGGGATGTCATGTTCAGATAAGTAGTGAACGTCTCGCCGATTTTTAATGTAAACCTCCTTGCAAGATTCAGTACATGTTCCACCTACATAATGTTTGATCAACTTGTTAACTGAAATATGTGGTTTACGTCTTGTTGTCACCTGCAAATTAAACTCGTGTAACGAACATGCATACATAGAGTCCATCTCCTTAATTATTCTAATATAATTTTTTTGAGCTAACCTGCAATGTTTCTTTACTTTGGCTTAATTTCCTCTTTGTTTCACGAACATCCCCACATACAAGAAAATTGTAAACCTCAATCAAAGATGGAAACTTTTTGTTTCTCTGCAGATGATGTAGACCTATTTGAAGTATCAATATTTTATATTCTAAAGGATCATGGTTTGGCCAGCACAATACGACAGAATCTATTTCTTCTCAATATGTGTACATGTTTGTGTGGTTTATTTTGTTTTCGTTTTTCCCATTTGAACATCTTTTATTTATGGAAAAAATGACTAACTTCTACTTCTACCTATATTGCTAGGCCAGACCTTATGTATAAGTTTTAACCAAATTTTGTAGCTAGGTCAATGATGGTTGTAGTTATGTATCTTTAAAGATTCACTAAATAATTGGATGTGAGATGAAAACTTACATCCTAAATTAGAATTTCATTTCTAAAAAAATATTATATTTTGGGAAAATCAATTTTGAAAGCTTCTCTTTCAAAGGAAATTGTTTAAAGTAATCGCAACCTCTTTCCATTTGGTCAAACCTAAGATGATTGACCTCCTCCAGGAAAAAATCATGAAAAACATAGATCCATCTAACTAGTACTTGTAATTAATTTCCAAACTAAAAAACTTATATGTTCTTTATTACACTAGTACATGAAATGACTCTATGCAAATATTATTAACATAATTATAAATTTTAGTAAAAAAAAAGTATATACATTTTTTAGAGGGATTAAATAAGAGAAGATCACTTGACATAGTTTGGTCATATCATAGGTTGTTTTATATATTGATGAGTCAATCCATTAGTTTTTGAAACTTTGGTAAGGGGAGGTGATAAATCTCATATGGAAGAAAGTTTTCTCAAAAGACTTATCATTTCTTAGCATGAATTTCACAAATTTCATACATTCACCGATATCGCCTTACTCCATCTATTACCATTATTATTGCCCGCTATTATAAAACAACACCATCAACAACTCACTACTACTATCATCAACCATCACCAATATCAATCACTAAAATCAATCAACACTAACAATAGCTACTACTTACATTTATTATTGACATCAATCAGCAAATCATAGAACTATCAACCACCACCAAACTACTTTCATTAACTTTTAATACAACCATTACAAATATGTCTAGTATAAACACACCATTATTCTTTAACATGCAATCCTCAATTGACATTCATAACCACCACCAATATCCATCACACACCATATTATTTTTTTGAAATATTTTATTGATGTAGTATGTTTTCATTAATTTCTAGGGGAAATGGCTTAAATGATAGCTATATTATGATTAGATTGTTGTAACACACTCATACTGTACGGAAGGTCCTATGACTCGCCTGGATATTTCATGTTAAAATATTTTTTGACATTTATCGGGTGGGTTGAACAGAAAAATTAAACTTTTCTTATTTTGTTTGTACAAACACACTGATCAACATGAAAAACAAAGGTTTTCGATCGTTATCATTATCATTCACACTTGTCTTATCCTAGAAAAAATCAATTGAACCTTTTGAAATTAATTCTATGAACCATATATTCTTCCATAGTCGAGTTTTGGCTAATAAAAGTTATAAAGTGTTCTTTTAGCCATTTTTTCTATGTCTTATATTTATTAATGTATTTAATAGAGATTATTTTATAATCAGATGTACAATAATAAGCAGTCTTATTATTTACTATTTACATCTTAATACATCATCTTAATATTGAAAAGTATATTCAAAGATTCATGTACATGTTATTATTCAAATATGCATTCAAATTTTGACCTAGAGAATTTCTCTTTATTTGAGAACACAATTAACATTAAAAAGTTGTTCAAGAACCCATCAAAATATCTTTTTACATCAGTTAAAAGAAAATAAATTAAACAAATTGTAAGTGGAGAAACTTTTCAAAATCTTACCTCCAAAACATCAGCTTTTAGTTCATCAAGTGCGGTAAAAGATATTGAAACTTTCATTAATATTGCATCCTCCTGATCGTCAATTTTGTGTTGCTTCTAGTAGAAAATATGAAAAAAAAAATGGTAAGATCTTATGTAAAACGAAAATTAATGTGCAAAAATACCCCAAAAAAAATGAGTGTCCATCAATCATATGCATTATATTACAATATTAATGATGGTTGTGGTCACGTATCACGTAAGTTTCACTAAATTTATTTTACAGGATGTACACAACCTTTAGGTCTATCACAAATTAAATTAAGTTCCACCATACCAATAATAGTTTTTTTATTTTGGCCAAACCTAAGATGATCGATCTCCTTTTTTCTTACCTATATTTACTAGAACTTGCATTCTCAAAAAGAAAAATGCATCTTATTCATTACATTGGTATGTGAAATGGTGTTATCTGGTTATTATTACTAAAACTTTCCTCCTTAGCCAAATATATTATATATATATTTTTTAAAGAAGGATAAAATAAGAGAAGATTGTTCGAGATAGACTGTCTATGTCATAGGTTGTTTTTATAGATGTATCGGTCCATTCGTTTAAAATTATGATAGGTGAAGGTGTTAAGTAGTACCTTTTTTCTAGGAACATAGTCAACCAGAAATTATTATGTTCGCGATTCTTCATCCCGAATGGATAAAATGCTCTAGTTTTCCATTCTCATATGAGGTCGAAAAGTGAATTGGGAGCAGGTCGGCACGAAGTGAATCATCATGCTCAAACATGAGCCGATCGCTCATGCGGGATGTTTTATAGATAAATAAATTTCCACAAATGGAATGAAAAGTTGATCCATGTTAATATGGAAGAAAGATTGCTCAAAGAACTTACAAAATTATTCACGCATGAACAATGAAGTACATTAACATATCTATTCAAAGATTTCTTAAATTATACTAGTTCACCAATTCCATTTATTCACCTCTATTGCCACACCCCTTCATTATCAATTTTCGTCATCATTGATCATCATTATCAACTACAACTATCAACTACCCACAACCACTATTCTTAATGATCACCACTACCAATCACTACAATCAATCAACACCCCCACCAGCCACTATTTACAATTGTTATTTATTTACAATTATTATTTACACCAATCATTATCATAAAAAGAATCAACGAGCAGTATCAACAATCACCATCATAATTCACAACGATATGTTGTCAACCATCATTATCAATCACCACATTTATTAGTTATTACTATTTTCCAACTATCAACCACCATCAAACTACTACAATCAACTTCAACCACTACCACTATCAGTAGCTACATTTCTAAATGACCACCACTATAAACAGCTACAATCAATTCACACCATCAACAACCATTATTTACCATTATTATTTACACCAATCATCATTATAAGAAAAATTGGCAAACAATATCGACAACTACCATAATAATTTACAACTATATATTGTAACCCATCTTTATCAATCACCATAACTATTAGTTATATGTATGGTTCAACTATCAACCACTATAGCTAACAATTACAACCGTCAATCATCATTTATTTATTTTTAAGTATTTTATTGATGTTATATTAAATTTATTTTTTTAAATGACACATTTAGTACGATTGAATTCACTCTAATACACTAATAATTTGCAAGTCCTATGAGCCTTTATTGGGTGAGAGAAATAAAAAGTCAACTCTTTGTTATTTAATTTGTACATGAATGTTGATTTAAAGGTAAAAACAAAGAAGTTTGATCGTTATCACTCATTTTCACTCTTCCAACCACTGGTTCCAAAAATGCTTTGGGGATGACTCACGAGGTGAGTATTAGGGTTGAGGGGGTCTTAGAATTTGGGGCTTAAGTCCTAGACATAAAAACGTATGCCTTGGGCATTAATTTTTAAATTTTTTAGAACTTCTTTTGCTTTAAGTCATAGTTTTTGTTATTAGTGTAATGATATTTCTCAAATGATAATTATAATACTTATTTCTTCATTATTGGTTATTAATACATTTCTCAAATAAAAATCATAATATTGTTTCTATATATTATAGGTTATTTATTAAAGTTTATTTGTAGAATCATTGAAAGTATTACTTTTACTTTTACTTTTTTTTTATAATAAAATTATAACATTGAATATACATGATAGTGCACCCCATAAATCATTGGGACTTACGCCTTGTATCTCGGAGCTTACGCCTCGCCACTAACAACATTAAATGCATTGCCTCACCCCCCCCCCCCATCTTTTAGAAAATTGCTTCCCACAAAGTAAAAATAGTAACCCTTCCTTCACACTTCAATTGAAATTTAATCTCATAAATCATTACATTCTTTCATAATCGAATTTCGGCTTGTGTCACAGTGGATAAATGTAAAAATGATTCTTTTAAAAAAATATTCAAGGGGATGCTAGGTCCTCCATAAATTATGAGTGTGCTACTGCAAATTCAGTCATAGTTTAGTATCATTTATCCATTTTTCCTATACTTTATATTTATTTTATTTTCAATCAAAGAAACTTTTTACATATTCATATGTTCGATAATAAATATTCTGATAACTTAGCGTTAAAATTTTAATATGTCATCTTAATATTGAGTAGTCTATTAAGAGATTTTTAATGCACATCTTATCATTCATATGCACATTCATATTTAGTCATCTTATATATAGTCATAAAACAAATATGAGGCATATTTTTTTACTTTTATTCTATTTTTAAAATTAAAAACTCTCTTCATACATTATAACCATTATTTCTATAATAGTAAATAATATCTTATCGACAAAATTTATCTTGAATTACCTATCATTTTTGGCATTAATATAAGACATAACTAAAAAAAGGAAAATTAACATAAGAAGTTGTTCAATAAAGCACCTTATAATCGAAGGAACTTTACAAAAGCTTATCACAATAACATCAACTTTTGATTCTTGGGATGTGATAAAGGATATGGGAACTTCCATTAATGATGCATCTTCATCACCATCCACTTTGTACTACTTATTCATATTCAAGTAGCAAATATGAAAAGAAAATTGATTAGATCTTTGGTTAATTAAATACTTGTATGAAGTGATGAAGAAGGTTTCCAAAAAGATGTAAATTACCCGCTTATTAAAATACATACATACATACAGTTACACTTCTATTATTAAAAAATCTATATTTAGTAAGCATTCATTGAACGCTACAACTACTAAATTACAACATCTAGAAACAAAGACAAAATTAGACTACTATTGCATACACAATAGTTTGATACAATATAGTATGAATACATTTTCCGGGTATATGAAACTAAAGATTAGGCATATATTTGATATATATATATATATTATATATTGGTATGACATTTTAATATTAATGAAAATATATTGTATGTGACATTATTTATCATGGTATGTTTATTAGTGGACATTACATTTGTGCCTCTTTACTCTCATCAATTGTGAAATAGATGAGTATTATTGTATTGTATTTATATTGAGATTAGTGTAGTGAAAGAGAGAGTAGAGACATAGAAAAATAGTCTATGTCTTCAACTATATTCACTATACAAAAGAGCATAATTATATGTTGAAGGAAGGTGTTTTTATGGGGAGCTTTGGACTCTTCAAATAATCCAGAGTTGTTTCAGTTGTACACGTTGTTGGGTTGTTGTATCATTGAGGGGACAAATTAAGAGATATACTGCTGGATCGGTGTAGATTATGTTGTTGTGGGATTAAATCTCCTTAAAAACAACAAGATGTCCGCGACTCAGCCTAAAAATTTATTTATTCATTTTCTGTTCATTTTATTACAACTGTAATTTATTCTATTTGTTGTATATTACACCAACAATTTTATGCTTTGTTACAGTTTGAAAAAGTGTAGATATCATGAAAGGGATCTCAATATCATTATGCTCAATCATCGCTCTCTTCAAGAGATGGAAGAGAAGAGAAGTACGGGTAAAGTATTTTTCTACTTGCTCACTTAAGTGGAGAAGAGGTAAAGGAAAAAAAACTTTTTTACCTAGTATTTTCATGAATAAAGTGATTCGACTTTTCATGAAAAATTGGTATTTAAAATCTAAAAATATTGGGGGGCTCGTGAAATGAGGAAAAAAGTCATTGTCAAAAAAAATGATTTTTGCATCTTTGAGAAATGCTTTAAAAGGGTATTACAAGTGCATATATTTATTATGAAATAAATCACATGTTATTTTTTTGGCTATAATGAGTTAATTTTTTGGTCTAACATGAGAGTTATAAATAAATTATGAGAAGCATGTTGAGTAGTCATTTAACATGAAATGTTTTGGTGAGATAAGTTTCATTCTTGGAATGAAAAGAATACCAAAAACATGTGACAAAATTTTCCTTGTCAAGTCACAAAATGTTGAAAACATTGTGAAACAGAATTTTATTGGTTGTGTGAGTCTTGCAACTCCTTTTGATTCAATTATAAAAATTGCGTGACAAAGAAAGAAGGAGTTTGCTAGCCCAATAAAAAAATATGAGATATGTGACTAATTGCACTATATAGGATATTTTGTATAAAGTATAGCATATACTAGCAAATCAAGTTAATTTACTTAGTACGAAATTTGGTGGCTTGTTTTATGAGAAAAATTATTATGCGATACTTAAAAGTTTCATTGGTGAAGATAAATAAAATATGATGATATTTGATGGAACTGAGTGTAATGACCCTCCAGGTCATTTTTAAATTTAAGAATTCTTTCCCTCGTATAGAGCATTCCTGTAGCGACCCCAAGTCATTTATGACTTGCTGGCACTGACTGTTCGGTCGTCTAGTCGTTCGTTTGGGTTTTATGCCCGTTTCCCTGTTTTGGAGATTTTATAACTTGAAAAGTTGACTTTGATCAACCTTCTTGGAAGACGTGCTCAGATGAAAATTCTGACAGCTAGGTTAGTTTCGGAATATCGATTTTGGTCTAGAACGACCCTTTGTTCACTTCCCGAAGCTTTAGATGGCAGTTGTGGAATCTGGCTCAAACGATACTGGGTGTGGGACCCACTTTTCATCGAAGCGATCTCCAGATGGAAATTCTGCCTTCACCGTTGAGTCCGAAATATCATTTCCAATCAGATTCCATATATGGTTTGTATTTTTCCGACTCTGAAAGAGTCCGAAAAATCGAAATTTAAGTTTGAAGGGTTGTAGAATTTTGACGCGGCAGTAACGTGGCAGAGCCACGCGACGCCACGTGGCGGCGGAGGGAAATCTGGAAATTTCCAGATTTTAGGACGATTTTCGTCCAATGTTTTCCCTCAACTTCAACATAAGATTTCTCCTTCATTTTGAGTCCAAATTAGGTGCTTCAAAAGGCTAACTTCAAACGAATTTCGTGGGGAATCTAGCGGTGATCTCAGAAACGCGAGGGGAGGCTTCGTTTGAGATAAGGACTCGATTTTAGCCACTGCTAGGGTGATTTCCGGATTGAATTGTTGTTGAATTTTGAATTGTGAGATCTTGATCATCTTAGGTCCGTTTTGAGTCATTCTTGAAGCTAACTTGTAGAGTTTTTCGCAAGGATTGTCGTGCTATAATCTGTTTAGGTTGAAAGGGTCTCGTTTTTCCAGAAATTGGTGATCAAGGGGCTGCCCATTTTAATTGTTGTGGCTGATTTGCTATGTTTTAGGCATCTGTTTGTGCTAAATTTTGGGGTATTAGTTTAGTAAGGTATTTGGGACGTTTTCACGGATTCGTTTTCGAGATTCCAATTGTGGGCCCCACAATCCTGTTTTAGACCCGATTTTGGGTCCGTCTCCGAAAAATATAATTTTAGTGTCAATATATTCGTAATGACGAGGTGATTAACCTTTTGTTAGTGGGGAAGCATTTGGAG
>JAJOOR010037030.1:0-11821 GCA_036250505.1 Solanum acaule | reverse complement strand
TTTATATATATATATATATATATATATATATATATATATATATATATATATACTATCTTAAAAGAATGAACTACTTAACTTAAATGTTAAATTATTATAATACCCCCAACTTAAAACACCAAATATAGTATATCTTCTATATTTTATTTTGTATTATATTTATTTATGTGTATTGTATTATATTATATTATATTAAATGCAGACACCTTTTCACAATGAAGGGTTGTGACATTTTCGAAGAGTTATAAACTTTTCGATGAGTCGTGACTTTTTCGAAGGGTTGTGACTTTTCTATAGGGTTGCGACTTTTTCAAAGAGTTCTGACTTTTCCGATGAGTTGTGACCTTTCTGAAGAGTTGTGACTTTTCTAAAGGATTGTGACTTCTTTTTGATGAGGCACAATGAGTAGTTTTTCGTACACTAGCCTTTGTAGGTTATAAAAAGAGGGGCTTCCTCAAATTCTTAAACTACATTTAAAAAAAAAAATTCATTATCCTTCTTCTTCTTAAAACACCCAATTTAGTATATCTTCTATATTTTTATGATAAGAAACCATATGCACATACTAATACTACACAATTTTAACTATAAATGAAGGGGTTTTGCTCACATTTTTAAACTATTTTTTTTTATTTATGTTTTCTATTCTTCTCTTCTTAAAAACTCAACTTTGATTTACAGACGTTGACAATCTCAAAGTTCATTGAAATTAGAACATTCCCTTAAGTTAATCTAATACACCAACTAAAAACATCCAATTTAGTGTATCTTCTGTATTTTATATCAATACTTATTTATATTGTATTATATTAAAAAATAAGAACACCAACAATACAATAATAACAAAGTAGTGCACTATGGGGAAGGTAAGAGAGACTATATCTAAGAGGTGTAACTAAGAGATTTTAAGAGTGACTAATTTTTTATTAAATAATATTCACATTATTTTAAAAAAATAGTGTGGTACATGGTTTGATATTCACGTGCAACTCACGTGCGTCAAAACTAGTACATATATATATATACAGAGGCGAATCTAGGATTTCAAGAAGACGGGTGCACCATTGTCAGGGACGGCTTTGCCCCTTTAAAAAAAAGGCAACTACTTTAGACTTCCAAATTTGAAGGACCTCAATTATCTTAGCAATGATAGATATAACTTTTTCATAAGAAAAATATTAAATATCATTTGCAAAAAAAAATTATTAAGAGAAAAAGTTATTAGAAGAAATTTGATATACCTAGAGTACTACCACTACAAGAAAAGTGTGAATTACATGGAGATTTTTCTGGGGATTAGTATGAAAATTTGCACGAAAATAAGTTTCCTACGGATTTTCATACTAATCCCAGGAAAATCCCCATGTAATTCACACATTTCTTGTAGTGTACGTCACAAGAAAGATTAAATGCATTGGTTATATGAATTATTGATTGAAAAATAATTATTAAAAGAATCCAATTATAAAAAAATATACAATTTTGCATCTCAAGAAATTTAAAAAGTAGACTTTATAAAAAAGAAGGGAAAAAGGATAATTGTATCCTCGAATTATCGTAAATGGTATGCATATACCTTCCGTCATATTTTTGGGACATTGGTGCCCCTACCGTAAAAAAACTAAAGCATATATGCCCTTCACTCTAATGGAAGACTAAATAGGGACATGGCACAATCTTATTCGTCGATCTAATATATTAAATATCGGATCGACGGATAAGATTATGACACGTGTATATCCGTTAGTATAAAGGGTATATATGCTCTAGTTTTTTTACGGCAGAGACACCAATGTCCCAAAAGTATGACGAAGGGTATCTGCATACCATTTACGATAGTTCTGGGGTATATATATCCCTTTACCCTAAAAAGAATATTAATTTTTCTTAAAAGTGTAAGGCTTCGGTTTGATTTTGTCTCAAACCACTTGTGTGTTTGAGTCACTGTTGATCATTGCACGTAAGATAAGATCTAAAATATTATAATTGATTTTGCTAGTTTGCTTACTAAGAATGGTGATTTCAGTTGTAAGAACGAAAAAGAAGGAAGAAATGGGTTTTTTCAGCTGAAAAGTTTGAACGCTACTACATGTTTTTTGTTAAATAAAATGATGGAACCTACTTTTAGATTATTATTATTATTTTTTGTAAAAATAAGAATAGAAGTAAAAAACAATGCTGCATTTTTTAATGTTTTTTTTCAAAAAAAGGCCGACTGCAAGAAAGGAATGTAGTAATTGAGAATCGATCTCTCAACCTCAAAGTGGAAAACAAACACTCAAACCAGTGAACCATCCAATTATTTGTGATCATGGGTTCATTCAGTTGCTATTTGATATATTTTACAAATTATACAAGTAGTTATATCGAATTTTGTCGGATGACCACTGGTTCAGGTGACCCATTTTTTAACTTAAATTCGCCCCTGCACATACATACATACCTACATACATACATACATACACACATAAATACATACCTACATACATACATACACACATAAATATAGGATGAAGGGTATATGTCTACTTGTTCAACTATATACAAGTTTGAGTGCCTACTTATACACACAAAAAATTGAAGGATATAACTATAACTTGAAACCAAGTTAAATGACATATTTATCTATCATGCCTAGTGAAAATGATTTTGCAATTTGTCCTTTATATATGACCATGATTATTCCTTTTTTTAAAAAAAATAAATAAATAAATAAAATTGACAGGAAGTGACAATGAGAGTGAGAGGGATGGCTCTACGTACTTATGCAATATGGTTTTCTTTTTACGTCGAAAAGATTTCATAGTCTAGGGTATTTGTGCCTTATCGCCTTATCCATATAGTCTTATAAATATCTAAGGTATGTTTATCTTGTATTCAAATTAAGTTAATACACATTTTTTCCTTGTATCTAATTTTTTTTTACCTTCATTCATTTTTCTCTCTTTTATTTTTCTATTGATTTTATTTACTCATTTTATTTTCTTTGTGTCACGCTCCGAGCCTTACACCCTGAACGTGACTAGCACTCGAGAACCATTGCTGGTTTCCAAGTGAATCCTTGACCTGACTGACTACTTAACGGAAGACAGACTCAAGCATTTAAAGTCTTAAAACAAAAGTAAATCATTAAAATTGTAAAATGTTCAATTCATACTATCTGAACCATACTCAATGCAATAATAATAGTTTGCAAAATATCTTAAAGGAAAAAAGAGTATTGAGAGACTGCTCAACTCTATCTATCTATCTATGAAGCTTCTATAGTTCAACATGAATGTTGGGACAAGACCCACGACACCCTAAAATGACTAAACTGAAAAGAAAAGTGGAGTCTTCCAGAATACAAGAACGCTCACCAAAAGCTAACTGGAGTGCAAAATGATCTCAACGAAGTGTCTGTTGATGATCCTGTACACCTATATTTGCATCATAAAAGATGCAGGTCGAATGACATCAGTACATCGAATGTACGAGTATGTAATATAGCCGAAACGAAACAACTGAAAGAAAGGACTGCAATAGATAAGGATATACTCAAGCAGAATGTAAAGAAATAAAGAAACTAAATCATTTAAGACTTTATAAGTACTTACTCATCTCTGAAACTCAACATAATATGTGATGATACAACGTCTCACTCACGCTGTCAGAACTGTCCTATATCATGTCGAGGTATAAAACCTCTCAGTTAAGTGGATCCACTAAGCAATAAGGATTCATCTAGAAAGTATGATCTTGTACCCATGTTGGCAAGACATGGTTTATGATGATTTTGAGTTATCTGAACTTATTCTCATATCGGTGCTCAATACTACTCCCAATAATACATATACTCATGCTCAAATGTATAAAACATACTCTTTCTTTTGTTTGAGATAATTGCTCAAATTATCCTCTTAAAAGAAGTAACTGCTCTAAAATATCTCTAAGCTCATTGCTCATTTAGAAAACAAGCTAGGTTTCTCTTTGCTCAATGTAAAAAGTGATACATTTGGAAATACTTAGTTCCTTTATACTCTTGCTCAAATCTTGGTTAAATCTCTTTCTCAAACTTCTCTTTACTTTCTCAAAAACTCAGTTTAAATAATTATATTTTGTTTAAACATTCTCAATAAGAACTCAATGAATACTCATGAATAGGATTCATGCTGAAAATTAGACATGAACAATCAACTCAATAATCTCAATACACAATATACAATGATTTAATAATTACGAATAGTGATTCAAAAATCATGAACTCAAGAACTCATGATACTACTCATCTCAAGAATACTGAAAATCTAGAAATTTAAGACTCAAAATCAATAACTTAACTCATATCAAGAATTCTCGAAACTAAGGGTTAGATTAAACTTAATCGACTGAATTGAGATGTAGGACATGAGGACGAACTCAGTCCATCACTATGAACAATCTTACATGCCTAGAAGAAAAAAATTCCTGAAGAAGTTCGAAAGAGAACTTGATTGGAAGATTTGAAACTCTAGCTTTTGTCTTCCTTACGTTTTTCTTGGAGATAAAGATTGAGAAGAATCTTAGATTGAAAACCTTAGGATTCCTGAAGAGGATATTGAACTTGGAACCTTTAGATCTTGGGAAATTGGAGATTTTTTTTTTGTTTTTATGTTCTTGATATTTGGAAGAATAGGAATTGAGGATTCTGAGAATTGCTATACATATATAATGATGGTATTAGGTTGTAAGATGGACTTAGGGAAGTTGATTTAGGATAAAAGGTCAAGAATACCCCCTTCTAGAAACGTAAGAAAACCATAAATATCAAAGGAAATGACTTTTTAATGAATTCCGTCAGTCAAATCGACGATCTGGAGGTCTCCTTGCCAAAAATACTCGGCGGATCGCACTTTGGGACTTTAGATCACCCAAATGGACATAAACTTATGGTTTTCGGGATAATTAGGCGAGCGAATTTGGCGATTCACCAACTTCGCCAACCCAGTCGGTGAATCGCCAACCCAGTCGGCGAATCGCCAATTGGGCAGGTGAGTTCGCCTAATTTCCCAGCCACATATGTTTCAGTAAAACAACCATAATTGTTCACTCCAATCTCAAAATAAGGTAGACTTGGTGGCATTGGAAAGAAGACCCAGAGACCTTTAATTTGATAGGACATAGTCCACCTAATTCATTATATGCTGAGAGGTATGAGCGTTTGAAGTATGAACTTATACGAGAACTTAGCCAATAAGAATACTTTGAACTTGACTTGGTGTTTGAGGTACCTTATGACCGTAAATCACTTTAGATACTTTTGATACACTTGGTAAAAGACTTTTTAACACATGAGAAAGTAGGATATCACACGGTTCAAGCTCATATACTTACGACGAACGATTCAGATTTTAAAGATAGAGTTGTGAGGTGTTATAGAATGATTCGGGTCTTAGGTTAGAATATTTTCGGATGTTACACTTTATCTCTCCTTCTGATTTGATTTCAAATTTAATTCCAAATGTATTGTACTTAAAATAAGTTAATTTTTCAAAGGGATATATATCAAATTACGTGAAGAAAATCAAATAAAACATGAAAAAAATAAAGGACACTTTTTAATTACTTTTTTAATATAATACACATAATTTTTTAAATATAATTAAAAATGAAAGATAAGAAATTAATGAAAGAAAAAAATAAAAAGTTTAAAGTAAGAAAGAAATTAAAATAAGTATTTTACAAAAGAAAGAAATGAAAATAATTTAAATATATCTATAAGTTTTAATATCAATAAATACGTGTACTAAATTATTAATAAAATTACCAATTAAAAAAATGACATGTGTTCAATTTGTTCAGTCATCACTTGCCTTCAACAAAGTGTGCACACTCTCTATGCCATGTCAACATTTATGATGTATATATTCCAATTTAAATCTTTTTAGGGGGTAATAGGATCCTAGTTAAGTTTAGGCGTGTCTCTAAGATTTCGATCATAATCTAAAGGGATACATGTACCTTATCCCAAGTTATTTTTACTAATGCTAGAGTATTTATTCTCACAAGTCACATGTTAATAGACGCGTTATTGATTCGATTTGATCAGTTGTTTCAAATATTTTTTCTTTTAATTATTTTGTTGTACATAGTAAAAAGTAATTTTTTTGAAATTGTCTCAATCATCTCGATTTCGTTCTCTTTTCAGTTATTAGGTTAATTTTCAGTACTTTATTTTTAAAACAACATATAAGAGTCGCATTGTTATCATAACATTTCATTGATTATATAAACTAATAACAAAGTTTTGATACAACACATAAGATACATAGTAAGAGTACTATATGTTTATATCTCGTTAAGTTCAATGTTTACAACAAGAATTTGTATACATGCAATGTTCATGAGATTTTGATTTATAGGGTAGAAATTTGGAATATCAAGGCTGTGCAACACACATTACAAAAAATAAATGATATTCTACCCTTTCTAATCTTAGAACAATTACTAAGTTATTAACTCACAAAGAAAAAAAATTATAGGTCAAAAGTCATACTCTTTTTTTCATTTTTATTTGATCGTGTTTGATTTGATATGTTCCTTAAATTTTTTTATTAAAATGATAAATTTATCGTATCACTTTTTGAATATAATAAATTCAATATTTTAAAAAATGCATTGAAAAATGATATAGTTAATTATAAGATAAATAAATATCTAAAATATTGCACGAATTCCTTCCATTTAAAAAACTAACGTTACAGTCCCAAAACGTGACTTCCTCCCTCCATTTTAAAATTCTCTTGATTTTATCCCTCTTAATTCCCTTCTAATATTTTACCATATTCAACGACAAATTATGATTTTCTGAACTTCATATTATAATTGTATTATAATCTAGATTCACAAGACAAGTTTTTCTCTTCAACCAGAGTTAAATGTAAATCATACTTCAATAACTAGAGAAAAATTATCCCTTAATATCGGACAAGAATTTGGAAGAGAAGCTGAGATTGCCTAATGAACAATTAGAAAAATTGTTCTTAAACAGCTCACTCGAGCTCAGGAGTTCTAAAGAAATTCAGATAAAAAAAGTTTATTGATCTGCTAGAATTCAAAATCTGTTTACAATTTCAGGATTAACTCCTGCTTATACAAAGAGATGTTCCAAAATTAGTTTTAACTTTCCTTTCAAACAAACTAGTTCTAGAATGTGCTAATTATGCGACTTTTTCACTACAATCAAATACTTTATACAATACTTCGAATTGAGTTAAAAGGAATTCATTCTAATAGGGCCGTGACAATACTATCCCTATCAAATCATCCTTGTCCTCAAGGATAAAATTGATCAAACCATCCTTGTCCTCGAGGATGAAATTGAGGAAACTGCTAACAAAAATTGTGATGATCTTCCCAAATACTATCTTCCTCCGGAGCATTAATTGAACCACTTGATAAGTCATTGAGAAACAATCTTGTCATTCTTCTGAACCATTTTTCTATCTAAGATGGACACAAGAATCAGAAGAACATGGCCTGAAGAAGAGTGCACAACGAGAAATTTATTCTTCTAACTAATTTGTCTTAGTTTTTAATCAATAATTTCATCCTTTATGTCCAATCGTGAGAGATGTGATTATGTTACTTTGTATTGATCGTATATGCATAGCTATGGATAATGTACTGCTATGTTCCAATTTTTTTGGGACACTTTTTTTAATTCCTTTTTATCCTTGATGAGTTATTAGAAACATCTCTAAATTCGGCATAAATTATTAGTCTTATCTCTAAATTATTGACAACCTTAAAAATATCTCTTTATTTGACTAACTGGACTTAAATACGTCAATCAGTCTTGTATGTAAGGCTCTAGTTTCACATAAACCCAAATCACCAATATTTTAAGTACTGTATGTCCTCTCCTTATCAACTTGGGACTTCATTCGACTTTGAGCCTTAGCCAAACAAGTTTTGAGGGCCCTCAAGGTGACTTCTCGAGACAACAAACTCATGTCAACATCATCTAATTGGGAATCAAAAGCCATATAGGGCAGAAGTGAGGGAGGTGGTTGTCCATACACAACCTCATAAGGAGTTATTTTAATGGAGGAATGGAAGGTGGTGTTATACCACTACTCAACCAAAGGCAACCACATAGGCCATTCCCTAGATTTCTCAAAAGTCATACACCTAAGATAACCCTCTAAACATTTGTTAACCACCTCTATCTGACCATGTGTTTGAGGATGGTACGCAGTGAAAGTTAAAAGAGAGACTTTCTGAAGAGTAAAAGCTCCTTGTAGAATCTATTTGTAAAGACATCATCCCTATTCGAAACAATGGACCTTCGCATACCGTGTAGTATGAATATCTCATTCATGAAAATATGTGCTGCATCCAAAGCTGCTGAGGGATGCTTAAGAGCCAAAAAATAAGCAACCTTTCTCAATCTGTTGACTACCACAAAGATCACCTCTTTTCCAACAACTTTGGGAAACTCCTCTATAAAGTCCATGGAGATTTCCTACCATACTCCAACAAGAATAGGTAAGGGCTATAAGAGACTGGATAAGCTACATTCTCTCCTTTACACTTTTGATAAACATCACATTGCCTCACAAAGGCATATACTTTATGTTTCATCTTCTTCCAGCAAGAATCTTGTTGAGTAGCTTTGATACCTGAATGACCACTCTTGTTGTAGAATACTAGGAGCTTCTGTTTCAGTATCACATCATTATCAACCATCAACTTGCCTTTTCTACAAAAAACATCAGCATAGAATCGAAAATAAAGTAGTAAGCCAGGCTACTTTGTAAAGTCTGAATCAGCCTGAGAAGGGTAAGATCCAAGAACCAAGATTTTTTTACTTCTTCCAGAAGTTTAGATTGAACTTCAAAAATGTTGTGAATATGAATAGGTTCATCCATCCTAGAAAGAACATCAACCACCGTGTTGTCATTTACCCATTTTGTAATTAATGGTGTACGTAGTCATATCCCAACCATTTCTGTTGGCTAGGTGTGGTTATTCTTTGCTCCAACATGTGGTATCTAAGCCCATGGTGGTTAGTCTTGATCACAAAAAGTGCCTACCTAGAAAGAAATTAAGGTCTCCACTTCTGAACTGTTGAAACCAAAGCAAGAAGCTCTCTTTCACATATTGAAAAGGCCTTGGTTTTGTCACACGAGCCTTGACTAAAGAAAAAAAAAGGGTTTGTTGTCGTGAGCTAGCTAGTTCAACTCATATCCCTTCGCTTGAAGCATCAATTTCAATCACAAATTCTTTTATGAACTGATGGTTATCTTCAACTTTTTAAAAGCTACAGTGGCTGTAGCATTCCATGTAAAATTCCCCTTTTCCAACGGATCATTCAAAGGTCTTGTAATAATGTCAATACCCTTTTATGAACCTCCTAGTATCCAGCCAAGCCTAGAAAACCCCTCAAATTCTTAGTAGTCACTGGCAAGCGCCAGTTCAACACAACATCTACTTTATGTTGGTCCATAACAACCCCATGTCCAGATATGATATGCCGTACATAATTAATCTGGGATACACCTAAAACACATTTACTCTGCTTGACAAACAAAGTGTTATCCTTCAGGATCTAGAAAGTTTTCCTCAAATGAACCAAATGGTCAGACATATTCGAGCTGTATATTAGGATATCATCAAAAAAAACATTAAGATGAATTTTATAAGGTAGTGGTGAAAAACCTGATTCATGAGACTTTAGAATGTTGATGGTGCATTGGTTAGGCCAAATGACATTACCAAAAATTCATAGTGTCTAGGGTGAGTTCTAAATGTCGTCTTGGAAATATCATGTTCTAACATTTTGATCTGATGACACCCTCTTGTGATGGTTCACTCCTGAACATACCCACAGAAATCATACATAGCTCCACTGGTTTTGCCAATAACTTGGTCATACTTGTCTGTTGAACCACCTAGTTATAAATCATACTTCAATAACTTGAGACAAATTATCATATATATCTTGTTTAGACATAGTTATGTAAAACTAGTAAGAGTTATTGAAAGATAAAAATAATAATTATATTTAAGTCTACTGCTTACAAGTAAGCAAAGTTTTTTTTTCTTTTTCTTTCCCCTTTTTCTTCTAATACTATCAGAGCTTTGAATCTGACTTTTTCCTTTTCTTTCCCTTTTTTTTCTCTAACAGATCTTTGAATCTTAACAAGTTTTTTCTTCTAATACTATCAGAGCTTTGAATCTAATTTTATTTTCCCTTTTTCTTCTAATACTGTCAGAAGTTTGAACCTTAACAAGTGAGTTGATGATTTATCATGGTAAATTTTATAAACTTCCGGTAGGACTTCAACTATATTGGTATAGATGAAATTGAGAGTTCTTATGATAATATGAGGCTCTTTTGAGCCAAAGCATATACCTAACAATTTTTTTTTTAAATGACACAACAATTTAGTTTCTTTCAGGAATTTTATCAAACAGGAGCATAGTGTTGGTCATCACATGGTTATTTCTAGTTATCTTTAGCAATATAATAATTTCTTTCAGAATTACAGATGGAAAAATAATCCCTCCACTATTGTTTGTCAGGGTAAGATCATGCACAACCCTTAAGAAAAAATTAATATAAGGTGCAATTTGACTAATATAATCCTACTATCAATCATTATTAAAATGGTTTACACTTTTTGAAAACTGTAAAAATAACTTTTTTCACATTCAAGTAATCTTGTAACTTTAAAATGACTACTTTTTGTAACTTTAAAATGACTACTTTTTGAAACTAGTAGTTATGTAATTATTAAGGGCAAAATTGGAAAAAATGACTAATTGTTTCTTGATTGTTTAAATTGACAATTAATTTTGAATATCTATTTTTAATATACCTAACAAACAATAATGGACGGAGGGAGTAACTAAATATCGCTCATCATTACTTACAATAACCAAGTTTTTGGAAAAATAGTACTCCCTCCGTCCACTATTATTTGTCATGTATATTAAAATTAGTTGTCCAAAATTAATGGTCAATTTAAACAATCAAGAAATAATTAGTCACTTTTTTCAAATTCTGCCCTTAATAATTACTCCCTCTGTCCTTAATTACTTATCCACTTTTGAATTGACACACCTATTAAGAAATCAATTAATGACATAATGAGTTTACCATTTTACCCCTATTAATTATGAAGTGGATAAAAAGTTCTGCATTTTTCAAAGTAATTAGTCATTTAATTGAGAGTATAATAGGTAAAAAAATTTTGTCCTTTCTTGATTTGTCAAAATGGACAAGCAATTAGGGACAACTATAAAAAGAAAAGTGGACAAGTAATTAGGGACATAGGGAGTAGACAACTACTAGTTTCAAAAAGTAGCCATTTTAAAGTTACAAGACTACTTTAATGTAGGGCTAGCAAGGGGACGGGGACGGGACGGGACAGGGGATGCCTAGGCCGGGATTTTGGGGGGATAAAAATTCGTCCCATCCCGTTCCACTATATATCCGGGATGGGACGGGGTTTGGCGGGACGGGATGGGATGGGACGTGGGATTTTTATTTTTTTATATGTTTAGTTATTTGTATTGAAATTATATGTTATTGAATAACATTTTTAGTTTATTTAGTTTTCAATAACATTTTTAGCTAATAAAAAATGCTTAAGTTTTCAAATTTCAAGTTTCAAGTTTCAAATTTCAAATTTGTATTTTAAAAGACTTTAACTTGAAATTTCAAATGTCAAATTTCAATTTTTAAATTAAGTATTTTAAAGTTAGTATTTTAAAATTAAAATTAAAATGCAAGACAATAGTTATATAAAAAAGACTTGAATAAAGCCTTCAAATTTATTCAATAAAATCTAAT
>JAJOOR010037029.1:0-26197 GCA_036250505.1 Solanum acaule | reverse complement strand
AGGTTACCTTTTACTGCACTTATTATACTTTTTTCTATGGGTTGTATGATTCTATCATCTGCTAAGTATATTTCTATGGGTGTATCTATTCCTTCTCTAAAACATGCTTTTATTAGTATTTCTGTTCCTCCTAGTCTTTGTTGGCTATTGAACAAATTTGGTTCAATCAGGTCAGCTCTTATAGGCAGGCAATTCAGCCAAACAGGAATAACCTGTCAAAAGGTCTCGGATATGAGAATTGAAGAAATCATAACAAGGTTCTCCTACAACAAGCAAAAGTTATATGTTACAGAAAAGTTAAAGACATCTGTATAAAATAAGTGCGTAACATTGTAGAAACTACACAACATGTAATTAATAGAACACTGAAGTATAAAAGTACCTGGGCCGAGTCAATGCTGTCACTGTGAAAATTACAGATCTTCCTTAATGCTGAAACAACATTATCATAGGCCATTACATTCTCACATAGTATAACATTTCTCCAGGCTCCTTGCTCAAGGGAGGGAAAAGGCACGACCTATGCCACACGATTTCTCAAGGCTCCACCAATTTCAAGAAACTCGTAATTACAAACTCAAGTAATTACAGTGGATTAAACTCTTAATCCTATCACCCTTGTAACACCTCTATCACAAGACAACTGAGATATAACTCTATTGTCCACTATACCAACTAACTCTAGCCGATATAGACTTCAACATTACACCACATCTAACCCTAGCCACCAAATCAGATCACAATAATAAGAGAAGAAATGATCTACCATCCTTTATAACTTAGTAGTATATTTACAATATAAGAGCACAAGACACAAGACACAAAACTCAAAAACCAACTAAAGACGCTTCAATACTCGATCAGGTCCCTTGTTGAGTATGAACAATATTGTTCTTCCTTAAAATGACTTCAACTTGGTGAATAATCTTGATAGCAAAAACTAGGTTTTGATCTTGTCACTTTTTCCTTTTATAAGAAA
The DNA here is from genome assembly GCA_036250505.1 of Solanum acaule. Classification (NCBI taxonomy): domain Eukaryota; kingdom Viridiplantae; phylum Streptophyta; class Magnoliopsida; order Solanales; family Solanaceae; genus Solanum; species Solanum acaule. Next base: position 25,218 of record JAJOOR010037029.1, on the reverse strand, counting down.
GACAAAACCTAGGATGCAAGCCATTGGTCGAGGTTGCCTGCTGTTACAATGCATCTGCTGCAATGCCTACTAACCACTGCAAAAAGTACAACTTTATAGTCGTACGCAGTTGACTTATCTGCAGGTCGAAAACTTCGTGGACAAGGTCATTTTGCATGATAGATTGTTAAATCATCAAAACTGAAAATACCAAAAATACACAATAAGATTAAAATATTAAAGGTCATGAGAAGGAGTAATAGTAAAATTGTACTATATGTTTTATGACTAATTAGGATTAAAGTGCTAGTTCAACAACCATTCTTATCTCTAGTAATTACTTGTCCCCAAAGATCTGTTCTGACTCTCCCATGTTTTTGGTCCAACTCGTTCTTTTTATTAGTGGTGTACGGATCAGCTTGTGGAGTGCACCTCGATTAATTCCACAGGTACCCACTACCTCTATGTAACTCTATTTCTAACTCTTTTAATCTATAACATGGTTTATACAAGTAGACTATCAAATAGAAATAAAAATTGGAAGTCTAGCATAATTCTCTTGATAAACCTGAATCTTTTATTAATCGCATTAGTTCAAGTCAACCTTAATGCAAATCTTCTACCAAAGCTAGTATTGTGCAGTCGAATAACTATTTGACATAGGTCACATTTTGGCCATTACCAGTCCCTTTCTCTACAACCATTTTGGTAGACCTTAACAACTCTGGCATGCTATATCCAACATACAGTAATATATCAATAATTTGCAATATTACTGAAAAAATAAACAAACAATCTAGAGGAGAATAAAATGGACATAACAAAATTTCACCTGAATTCCCAATGGAACAAGAGTTTTTGAAGTGGGACGAATATTGGAGCGTCTTGTTCCAATAATTAGCATACTTATTTAACTGGAAATGCAATACACGATTTCACTCAGTAGCATATAGAACATGCAAGTAATTAGTGATGCCATCCTGGTCAATCCATGGGTAGAAACATTCCTTTAGCTCGTCAGTAAAGCAACATAGCTTATTACAAGTTGTAGCCTTTGGTTTCATGTATGGCCATCACGTCTTAGAATTGTAGTGACTTTGCGTTCTCATCACAAACTAATGAAGCCACACATCTATATGGGCACTAACAGATGTGTCCAACCATATAAAAATGGAGAACATTGCAGGAAGTATACCAAAGCCATATGTTTATATTCTCATATTATTAACCTTCTTTGCATCATCTCTGAATTTATCATAGGGTAGCCTGAACTTTCTCAGAGGTAGAAGTTAATTAACATTATTATCCATGGAATTTAACCTTGAGTCTGTAGAAATTTCTTGGCGCACGGTAGAGTGTTTCATTGCTTACAAGGTGATGGTGGCCCAATATATGGCTCTCTTACGAGAGTTGCTGGATTAGAAGATGATGCAATGGTAAGATCCATTCATATTTCTTAATGGTTAATTTTGGGTCTTGATGGTTTTCCCATGTTAGTTACCACTACATCAACTTCTAATGCAACAACTCTCGTAGGAGAGCCACAAATTGGAGTACCATCACCTTGTAAGCAATGGAACACTATACCGTGCGCCAAGCACTTTCTGCAAACTCAAGGTTAAATTCCATCAATAACAATGCTAATTAACATGTACCTCTGAGTAATTTCAGGCCATAAAACCACAATAGGAAGACATTTCAGAACTGAGGCAAGGACAAGATTTTTGGTTTTCAGATCCATAAGTTCCTGAGAAGGAGTCTCAAAGGATCATTGAAATAAAATATACCACTTGAACAACACATAATTGTCCGTATCTCCTTAGAAAACTTTTCAGAACACAATAACTAGTCAATATCTTCTTCCTGGGGGCTCTTGCAACAACAACACCTATAAGGGGAAAAAACCCATTCTACTCACTCTGGAATCAATTGGAATTTTATCTAGGAACTTGGACATAGTGATTTTGCATCAGTTGATGGCACTGCTGAATATCTATTGAACCAGAAGGATGTAAGCCATTGTTTTAATAGAGAAGGGCCTAAAATACCCCTCAAGTATTTGAATTGGTACAAAATTACCCTCCATCCACCTTTCGGCCTTAAAATACCCCTGTCGTCCACCTTTTGGCTAAAAAATATCCTTATGTCTAACGGGTCATACTCACAAGGGGGATGGAGGGCATTATTGTACCAAATCTTGTTGTTTAACGGCATTTTAGGCCCTTTTCCGTTAAAATAATTTGAAATTACTTAAGATATAAACTCACATGGTTGACTTTATTTTGAATTTCATAGTAAATTAAAATTAAAAAGAGGTTAGTCATAAAGGAGGTTAGGCATCTACTCTCTACACCCCCCATTTCTTATCTCTTTCATTTTTTTTCTATTTGGATCTTTTCCACCATTTTAAATTTTATTTTTTCAATTTATGAAAAACAAGAGAGAAAAAAGGAGGAAAATAACGATGCATTCATATAGAAATAATTAGTTCAATAAAAGATGACTTGATTAAGCAAATATGTACGAATATCACATTTTTCTTTTGTGTGTACCAAAAATACAAAATAAAAGAATAAAAAAAAAATATTTCTCTTATCCCCAACCTCATCCCACCATAGAAATAATACAAATTAAAAGAATATATAAACATGTGAGTTCGATTCAAGTTTGAGTCCCGGATATCTTAATTAAGAATAAGAGATTTGAAAAAGACAATAAAAGAGAAAATGAACAGGACATTTGGATAACTGATAGAAAAAGCTATATTAATAAAAATAATAATTTTTTTAGATGGACAATTAGTCGGGGTGAGTATGGATTTTAGTTGGATCCTCATTTATGACTTGGGTTCCGTTATAATAAGTTGGGGGTTGATTAAAAATAGGACAATAGGAAAATATCATGAAATTTTTCAATAATACTTTCAAGTGTATCAGGTCAAAATATGAATCATATGTGGTTTTATTAAAAAAGACAAATTTTAAAAATATGATTTTTATCATTTATTTGAGAAGAGTTTAAATTTGGACCAATCACATTAAGCAACTTAATAAATAAATATTTAATAATTTTACTTTAAGGAAGTTATTAAAATTAAGGGCAAATATGAGCCAAAGTATTAACATCAAGGGTATTTTTGAGACAAAAGGTTGATGGCAGGGGTATTTTAAGGCCGAAAGGTGGATGGAGGGCAATTTTGTACCAATTCAAATACTTAAGGGGCGTTTTAGGCCCGTTGTTTTAATGATGAATTTGAGCTTATTCTATATAGTGGCTGGGAACTCAGCATCAACCTCCTTTCTTGAAAATACTCATGCTTTCATTTCTGCATAATTAAGAGATTGTTGCTCAGTAAAAAATAGAAAGAAAGAAAAAAGCTTGTCACAGATTTCCTTTCTCACTTTGATTTAACCCAAATATAAGGATATAATCTTTTGCCCTTATATATTGTCATGCAACTTTTTGGTCAGTATGGTGTTCAATGAGCCTGTTGCTAGGTGAGTTTAACACTTCAGAAAAAATGAAGGTGAATTAAGAGAAGTTGAAGGCTATATAACATATCTTATTGATCAAAGTAAGGCTTTTGATCAGGTAATGCTTTGATAACATATAAGTTAGTGTTGATACACCATAATAGTTTCTAGTATTTGATACAACATACTTGAATCTTCCTTGAAAGGGTGACATCCACATAATGTTTTTTGTTATCTTTTAGGCCTTATTTGAAATCTATAGATTAAAAGAATTGCTTCTGCTGTATTCAAAGAAAGAGATCTTTATTTAAGCATTAGTTTACATAATTATGAGGCAGACAATTCAACATGTCCTGACAACAAGGAGCATTGTTGCATATGTTTGGTAATGGGCACCGAAATTTCTGAATCCCTTCTCCACTTAAGTTTGTAAGCTTACTTGAGTTTTATTTCAACCTACTTAGCTTCTTTTTTTTTCATCAGTGTGCCTTAGGATTAGTATCCGATGGGGAAGAACTTGGAAAAATTGATTGTGGTCATTTATACCATATTGATTGCATCAAAGAGTGGAACAAGCTTGAGAACACTTTCCCTATGCGCAAGAGGAGAGTGTCGGATATGCTACCTTGAGAATTCATGCATTCCATGTTTACTTGGCTTCAACTAATCATAATATGGGAATGGTTCGCTCAGCTATCTTAAGCTCTATTGAACAACTAATGCAGAATAACACCACCAGTAAATTCACTTAGCCCAAACTAAACTAATTAGTTAAAGACAAGTATAAATTAAATGCACGAATTATCAAGTAGCATAGTTGACACTATCCACTTGCATGTGGCACAAGCATTCTCGAGCTTCTTCCAGTCTTTGATGCAACCAACATGGTATAAATGTCCACAATCAATTTTTGCAAGCTCTTAGCCGTCAAAATACTAATAAGACACATAGCCCAAAAAAAAAAGGTTAAAAATCAAACTTAAGTAAGCTTACAAACTTAAGGAAATATGGATTATGATTTTAGTGCCCTTTGCCAAGCATATGCAACAATGCTCTTTGTTAGCAGGACATGCTGAATTGTCTGCCTCGTACTAATATAGACTAATGTTTAAATAAATCTCTTGCTTTGAATAGAGCATAAGGATTTTTCAAATTTGATACATTTCAAATAAGGTTTAAATTTTTTTATTTAAAAACATTATGAGGTTATCATGCATTCAAGGAAGATTCAAGTATGTTGTATCACATACAAGAAAAACTATGTTGTATCAAGTATTAACCTATATGTCATCAAAGAATTACCTTATTAAAAGCCTTACTTTGATCAACAAGTTATGGTATATCTGTTTTGGATTCTCCAAATTAACCTTCATTGTTCTGTAATTTTGAACTCACCTAAGAGCAGTCTCATTGAACACTATACCGATTAAAAAGTTATCACAAATATGTAGGGACAGAGAATTCTACCCTTATCTTAGGGTCATATCAAAGTGAGGAAGGATGAATTTTTGGGTCTTCAGCAGGGTAGCATATCTGTAGCATCATATGAGGATAAGTTCCATGTCTTGTCTCCCTACGCTACTCAACTTGGGGGAACTGAGGAGGAAATGATTCGTCTTTATGTTAAGGGACTAAACATTGATTTGCAGGTCTTATATGTGCACATGACTTCTACAAGAAAGAACTTAAATGAGGTGACCGACTATGTGAAGAAATTGGAAGGAATTGGGCAGGACAAGGCATTGGCTAAAAGGTCAAAGAATGTGGGCAACTTCAGTGGTTCTTATTTCAAGGTTTCTGGTTAGCAGGTCTATTTAGCTCGTCCGATTCAGGCGGCTTTACCAGCGGTCAAGGAGCTTCTTATTCATCAACCAACATGCCCTGACTTGATTGAGAATGCTTCAATTGTGGTGAACTGGGTCACTTTAAAAGGGAATGCCCTCACAAGCAGCTGGGCGACTAAACACATCAACATGTAAAAGTTGTGGAATAAGTAGGTGGAGGTCGTAATGGCATAGGACACCCTTAGTGTAGGGCGAGGAAATAATCAGGGAAGGTCGTGGGGGCAGAGGAAATTGTAGAGCTTAGTGTTATGCCTTCCTGGGCAGGCCATAGGTCGAGGCAACTTACGCTGTAACAACATGTATTATTATTGTATTATGCGACCAGATGGCTTATGTCTTACTGATAAGTAGCTGATAAATTTTCCTTGGGACTTGACTTAATTTGTGATATCCTTGATGCCCCCCATTCATATTTCTACCTCGGTTGGGGAGTCTATGGTAGTAACCCATGTGTACCACGCTTGCTTTGTGATGTTTGTGGGTTGTTAAACTTGGGTAGATCTAGTGATTTTAGATATGCTAGACTTTGATGTGATCTTGGGTATGACTTGTTTGTCTCCTTATCATGTTGTATTCAATTGTAACTCTAAGATAGTAACTCTAGAAATCCCAGGGAAGGATAGATTAGAGTGGGAAGGTGTGTACGTTGCTAAGCCAGTAAAGATCATATCCTATGTTCATGCTAAAAGGTTTGTGGGGACTGGTTGTTTGGCCTATCTCACATTCACGATGTTTGTGCGGACTTCCCTTCTTTTGAGTCAATCCCAGTAGTTTCAGAATTTCAGGAGGTATTTCCTACGAATTTGCCTGGTACGCCTCTATATAGAGATATCGATTTTTATATAGACTTGGAGCCATCGTCCAATCTCTATTCTTCCTTATCACATGGCTCCGACAGAGTTGAGAGAACTCAAGACTCAACTTCAAGAAATCTTAGATAAGGAATTCATTTGTACTAGTGCTTCACCAACGAATGTTCAAAAGCTTTGATTGAGTTCTTCTGCAACAAGCATGGGGTATTTTTCCAAAAAAATCACTTTTAAGGGGGAGTGTGAATTAAACATGATTTTTTGATATATCATAGATTAGTTTCTAAAATAATCTAGTGTAGTATTTAGGATAAGCATCTTATAGAAATATCTAAATATTCTAAAGTAGAAGATAAAGTTACTAGAATTTCTTACAGATAAAGTAGGATAATATATTATAGAAATACTAGAATTTCTTGTAGAAAAATCTAATATTTATCTAGATTTTAGTGTAGGTAAAGTTACTAGAATTTGGAACACCATACAATACCTCCCTAGAGACTTGCAAGGAGAGCCACCATATTCTACACACACACCAAGTCCATAAGCAACAGTTGATATACAGTGAGTTTACTGTATTTTTAATACATTTCACTTAAGAGTTGTGTGTGTCTAGGGACAATTTGTATTGGTGTTTTATATGTTTTTATCATGATTGCAGGAAATAAGTTCAGAGGCGGAAGTTGAGAGACACTGCTGAAGATTGTGCATAAAAGGGCAACTACGGATGTGATTGACGGACCATAGGTCCAATCATGTTTCGTAGATGGACGGGAAAGTCATGAAGGAGATCAAGGAATTCTTGACTAAGTGTTGAACCACGATTGCAAACGACGGACCGTAGATCAACCTACGGGCCGTACTGCAGTTCTATCAAATAATTCAGAGAGGGGATTCCTGTACCTGATTTTCAAGATTCTAAGTATGGAGCTACGGAGGAGGATCCACGGACCGTAGATCAAACCACGGTCCATACTGTTGACTGTCGGTTGAGTAAAAGAGTGAAGATTTTGAAACTGAAAATATTACCTAAGTCCTGAGCCACAGAAGGGACCTAAGACCGTAGGTTAATCCACGGTCCGTAGGTCAGTGTCGTAGATCGAAACCTCATCCTAAAACATTATTTCCTTATTTCGTTTCCTTTTTAGTTAGGACTTGTTTTTCTATATATAGGGTATGTAAACCTCATTTTAGGGGGTTAGAATTTATTATTTTAGTTCTAGTTTTTGGCTTTGGAGATTAACTTGCAACTTTAGCAATTCTTAATTTCCTAAGTTCGTTTTGAAGATTTTGACTTCGAAATTCAAGTTGAGATTCTGTGTTTATTCTTCTCATTACGTAAGTTCATGATTTCTTCATCTAAAAATATGAATTGTGTTCTTGCTACTATGGGTAACTACATCCACAACTAGGGTTGTGGGAACCATGAGCGAGTAACAAAGTATGAATCGTAACTAAGTAATTCTTGAATAGTGTTATTGCATGCATTGATAATTCTTTTGTTTAAAAGTCTTTATAACGAGTGAACACGTTAGAACTCGCCTTGTTGCTACTTGCTGGACCAAGGAGGTAGTTAATAAGAAAAGAATTATCAACATAGATTTAGTGTGATACTATCTAATAGTCTAATGTCGATTGGTGCGATGGTGAAAACTAAGCCATACATAGATGTGATGTCTAATATGAGGTAATGGTAAGGGTTAGTAAATTATGCACACGTAGCCGGACCAAGGTGCGGGGTGAAATTCTCTAGTTGTCGGACCAAGGAATTAGAGATACCTAACTTATCACTTTGCATGTAATAGACTAGGAAATGATTACTATTACTAGGATTACCGCGTTATGAGCTTATAGGGAACACGTACACCCTAGTTTATCTTTATCTTGATAACAACAAAGTTTGAATCTTGCTTACTAATTGTTCACATAACTTTTAGAATTTGTTTCACAAACCACCCCTTTAATTACTTGTTTTGGAAGTACGTTGACTAAAAGAATATAATCGTAAGCTGAACTTAAGTCTAAACCATATTCCTCGTGGGATTGACCCCAACCTACAAGTTGGGTTCCTTATTTGATTACGATCGCTTACGCTTCTTTAGGGAGGTGTAATTTGAGCGTATCAGCAGTCTGGCTCTCCCATGTTCTAGAGAGGAGTACACTACCATTGTTCCACCAAGTCTTCTGCCCATTCAATGAATTAAACATACTTGCATATATTTCAGTATCAGATCAAACTCGCATGCAAAATTTCATAAAACGACTAAGAGGAGAATAAAATAATCATAACAGAATTCACCTGACTTCTCAATGGAAACAAAATTTCAGAAGGGGACAATTATTAGAGCACCTCTTTCCAAGAATTGGCATACTTATTTAAATCAAAATGCAACACAAGATTTCACTCAATAGTACATAGGTAATGAAAGTAATTGGAGATGCTAACATGGTCCATGCAAGGGTAGAAACCTTCCTTTAGCTCTTCAGCATAGCATATTAGAAGCTGTAGCCTTCTCCTCTACATCATATGTTAAACTAATGAAAAAATGAATGAAGCCACACATATATAAAGGCACTAACAAATGTGAACCGGGTACAATCCTAGGCATTTCAAAGCCACGACGTTGACGCATAATGCTCTCCACTTTCTTGGCCGATGCCCCGTACCAAGCATGCTTAACTCTACGGTTCCCTTTAGGTTTCTTTATGTTCTCTAAATTATCTTGAAAAACCTCAATCCACGCTTTTTCCATTAGACCGGTTCTCATACACAGATGAATTGTAGTGATTGTAAGTGAAAAATCTAACTACACTCACTGCAATTCATCTGTATATGAGAACTGCTCCAATGGGAAAGGCATGGTTTGAGGTTTTTCAAGATAATTTGGAGAACGTAAGAAGAGCTAGAGGGAACCCTAGAGTTGAGCATGCTTGGTAAGGGCCATCAGCCAAGCATGTGGAGAGAATTATCTATCGTGGCTTTGAAATGCCGAGGATTGTACCTAGCTCTCATTGGAGAAAAATTGTTCGCTTCCAGGGAGACTGGTGGCACTGTTTGTTAAAGCTGCCTCAACAGAGTAATCATCCTACTAGAAGTTTGCCTTTCGGCTATTAAATAAAGTTGGTCATCAGCCAAGAGAGAATAACCTGTCAGAAAAGCTACGGATATGAAAATCGAAGAAATCATAATAAGGTTATTATAAGGTTCTCCTACAACAATCAAAGGTTGTATGTATAGAAAAATTAAAGAAAATTGTATAAAATAAATGAATAATGCTTTAGAAACTACACTGTAAGTGATTAATAGAACATCGAAGTAGAAAAGTACTTGGGCCGAGTCAACGCTGTCATGGTGAAAATTAGAGATTTTCCCTAATGCTGAAACAACATTAGCATAGGCCATTACATTCTCACGTAGAACAACATTCTGATGCCTTAAGTCAACATCAAGTCTTGATAGAGCCTCTCAATAAGGGTAATGAAATGAAGTTAAAGTAGGAACACGTTACACCTGCCCCCATTCTATTTCCCCATTGTGTTCTGCATATACACCAATTTTATAAATAGAAGCCAGGATATGACATAGTGGGGTTAGATAAATGAAATAGCATGTCAAAATTATCTAAAATAAGCCATAATCATTTAGCATATACAAACCTGTCTAACATCTGGTCTCTCATCATTGCATGTTTCCCAAAGGAATGGAAGAGATGTGTCACATTACCTAATTTTCAAAGGAAAAAATAGTTACATCTAAACTAATATCATAACCCCCCAAGTAAAGACAAGCGTTAACAAAGTATAGTTACTTTAAAGCCGCTTCCATCAATGATGTAAATTGCTATTGTACTTTCTTCAGTTGTTTTATCCTTGCTCTTAACATATGTAGGTGGGAAAGTTAATAAGACTGAGATATAAGACAAATTAAAAGAACTTACTTGCAAGGGCTACATTTGAAACCATAAGGGACATACCAACATAGGAATACAAGTCTTCAACTTTTGCTCTCTCTGCTGTTTTCCTGTTTGACTTGAACTGGGTATAATTACCTGCTTTATCTCGTCCACATTGCTTCGGACCTGACGTTCAACCAAGAGTAGTCCAAATATCTAAAGTCCATAGAAGAATACATAATAACGAATACATAATAAGATTAAAATGTTGAAGGTCGTGAGAAGGCGTAACAGTAAAATCGCACTATATATTTTAAGAAGTAATTAGGATTAAACTGCAAGTTCAACAATCATTTGCATCTCTATTAATTACTTGTCAGTTCAAGTCAACCTTATGCAAAGCTTCCACCAAAGTTGGTACTATGCAGTCGAATAGCTGCTTGACGTAGGTCATGTTATGACCATTAGCACTATTTAGCAGTACCATCCTCTACAGCCAGTTTGGTAGACCGTAAGAGCTCTGGCATGGCTATAGCCAAAATATAGTAATATATCTGTAATTTGCAATACTACGGAAAAGACAAACAAACAAACTAGAGGAGAATAAAATAGACATAACATAAATTCACTTGACTTCCCAATAGAAACATAATTTGAGAAGAGGGACAAATATTCTAGTGACTTGTTCCAAGAATTAGAATAGTTATTTAACTTGAAATGCAATACAAGATTTCGCTCAATAGCATATAACACATGCATGTAGTTAGTGATGTCAACCTGGTCAATCTAAGGGCAGAAACTTCCCTTAGGTCGTTAGCATTGTTCAGAGCATAATTAACTAATAAAAGTGTGCTCTCTCTAATAGTTTAAGCTTTTAGATCAGATGTCAACACACTTCAACATGGTATTAGAGCAGGCCGATGTCATGGGAACGGTGCCAATCATATCAAAAAGAATTTTTACATGCTTGGCCCATGAAAAAAAAGAATCAGGCCAGTGCGTGCGGGGGCATATTGAGAATATAATTAACTAATAAAATTGTGCTCCATGAAATACAGAAACAGTCCTCTCTAACTACTTAATCTCTTAGATGAGATGGTCAGATATTTCAACCGTTTCCTTTACAAAATTGTATAGGGGGAGAATTTGTGTGACATAAGTGTTACGTTAACATTTGTGTGAACCTCTTTGTATTCCGAGGGAATTGTGTGAGGTTATTCCTCTCTATATTTTGTACTCTCTTTTATATAGTGGATTGCTCATCTCCTCTTAAGGACGTAGGTCGATTGACCAAACCACATTAATTGTTTGTGTCTTTTGGTATATTTCTCGTTTGTTTTCTTATTCATTGTCTTTCGAGGTTTGCATTGCTACCTTGACACTTGAATAGTTTTTGTCCTAACAAGTACTTTTCGCAATGCTCCTATTAAAACATCACATACTAACCACCAGTTGTGTTAGTGTTGTAGAGATTTGCTCCTTACACTTCCTGACAGTATATTTCTACTTCCCATACTTACCATAGGGTAACATGAAATTGCTCAAAGGTACACATTTATTAGCATTGTCATCCATGGAATTTAACCTTGAGTTTGTAGAAATTACTTAGCGCACGGTAGATCATTTCATTGCTTACAAGGTGATGATGGGCCCAATTTGTGGCTCTCTGACGAGACTTTCTACATTAGAAGCTGATGCAATATTAAGATCCATTCATATTTTTTAACAGTTAGGTTTGAATCTTAATGGTTCTCCCATGGATGTTACCATTGCATCCGCTTCTAAAGTAGAAACTCCAGTAAGAGAGTCACATTAGGCCACCATCACTTTGTAAGAAATGAAACACTCTATTGTGCGCCAAACAATTTTGGCAGACTCGTGGTTAAATTTTACAGATAACAATGCTAATTAACATGCACTCCGAGAAATTTCAGGCCATAAAGCCACAATAGGAAGAAATTTAGAATTATTTATCCAATCATTACAACAATGATGGAACAAAATCTCATGGGATATATCTCAATTCATGGGATAATGTTGTCTATCTTATGCATATACCAAATGGCTCCTAACTCTTTTAATTAACTATAATCCAACGTTGGTACAAGTATCTATAGATGTATTTAACATTATTGTGAAATATGACATTTCTTTCCAAATGGTGGTGGGAAATAGTTTCAATGAAATAACTATAATTCAATCCTTGTGAAACATATTTTTTTCCACCTCTATGTTTTGTTTGCTTGCCATAGGTTGGCATAATTCTTTTCAGGTTGGGCTTATGATTTTTATTTGGTTATTTTAGTTTACATACATGTATTTTCAGTATGATGTAGCCTTTCTACTAGAAAGAGGCAACAAATTTGCACATTTACATTTTCAAATGGGTTGTATCAAAAAATCATTCTATCAAACAACTTCTCATTTATTGTTGCACCTCAGATGAATGTTGACAACTTGACCTTCAGTGGAACTCTTAATGCTACTAGTAAACCAACTCCTGCTAATATGCTAAGAGATGGAAGTTCTAAGACAATAAGCAATGGTAGAATCTAGATTAGAGAGGTATTCAACAGTGGCTTCAACTAATGCAGAATCACTAAGTACAAGTTCTTGGATACCACAATCTCTTCTTTCATCTCTTGATATATTAGCACGAGTTTAATTAGTACTCCTTCCATTTCAAAAAGAGTGGCCTAGTTTGACTTGGCACGGAGTTTTAGAAAATAAAGAAGACTTTTGAATCTTGTGGTCCTAAATTAAAGTTATGTCAAATGTACTAAATTGCCCTTTGATTTTGTGGCCTTAAACATGCCACGTGGAAAGCTGAAATAAAATGTTACCAAAAAAGGAAAGAGGTCATTCTTTTTTAAACCAACAAAAAAGGAAAGGAGGTCATTCTTTTTGAAATGCAGGGAGTAATAGCATTAAGAGTTTCATTGAAGGTCAATATGTCAACATTCAATCTTGATCTCTCCATTGAGATGCAACAGAAAATGGTAAGTTGTTTGATAGAATGATTGATTGATATTTAAGAGACCTCTTTCGTAATAGAAGAAAGGTTTTTGGATCGAGGAAGATTTTGATGTGTGACAAATAGGAGAATAGATGTAAGAGACTAGTTCCACTAACATGTTCCTCCCAGATAGAGTCCAAGTGGGATTAGGAGAAGAAGTTCAAGATAGTGAACGAAGTACAACACGTGGGAGTTAGTTTAAGGCTACAAGAAAAGGGAAGCAGTAAGAGGTCACCGACTTCAACCTAAAGAATGAAAGGTTTCATGCCTATAAATTGTAACATCCCACCTTAGAATGCGCTAAATTTAGAAAGAACTAATTTGGAAAGAGCCAATTTAAGAATTTTGCAAGTTATGCTTAAGATGTGAGTTTTGGGTAAACTTCAATTGACCATAACTTTCAGTATAGGACGAGTTAGGTGGCCCATAAGATATCAAATGAAAGGTCTTGGAATCCTCTTTCCAACGCCATCGAGTTTGCTAAGTTTCAAGTTTGGATGAAGGAGATATGGCTATTTGAAATCTGCTTGTCCAGTTAAGGAAAGTTACCCAAATTTATGAGGGGTGTTTTGGTCTTTTCCTTACCCCATCAGCATAAAAAAATAGTAATATTTTGGTGTCAAATCTGATTTGGGTCAGTTTTATAAATCCTAATTTACGCTTAGGGTTTTAGAAGAAAGTTCAAGAAGAGAAAAAAGGAGAAAAAAGGGAAGAATCAAGGCGCTAGTCAAGTTTTCTTGTGAATCGAGGATTGTTTCACCAAGGGATCGATCCCTAAGAGGTATGTGAGTTCTCATAGTGTTAGGTTCGTTCACCCACATATCAATCATGATATTTTAGTGCAAATTTTGTTCTTGAGTTTGAAAGATTTGAGTTCTTGACGAGTTTTCTTGAAATATCATTCTAAATCTTGATTTTGGGGTTTTGATGAATTCATAAGGTGAATGTTAGTAACTTGAGGGATGTTTTGAGTAGATTATCGTGTTCTTATGTTGGGTATTACAATCTAAGTGAGTTGGGAAGAAACCATTCTATTCTCGGAGAATTAGGGTCAGAAAATGAGAAAGAAAATTCGTCAGGGAGTTTTGGGCAGTGGATGGCGCGCCGCCCCACTTGTGCGCCAGGAACAAGTTCGTGTAGTTCAGGGGTTGGTGCCCCGCACCACTCAATGCATCAGGTTCGCCCGCCGCTACCCTTTCTTCGTTGTTTTGCCCGTCTGGGTTCTTTTAAAGGATATCCTTACTCTCTATTGGTTCTAACTACTCTAAACTACATCTAAACACCAAGAGATCATTTGTAAAACAAATCATAACCTTGAATTCATAATTAAAATTCAAGGTAGAGTTAAGAGTTAGGTCTTGAGAGTTCTTCCGAGTCATTTTGAGAAGTCTTTTACAATTTTTTAAAACTTGTTTTAAGACTTGAGTACTTGAGTTTGAGGATGAGGAGAGTTGAGTTCATTTAAAAATAATTTATATATGGGAACAAATTATTCCCAAGAGTAAATGTTTTTACATTAAGGATGAGAGGAAACACCAATTTCGAAAGAGTTCATGAGCAGTTTTAAGTACTATCTCTTTTTAGAAAAATCTTTTGAGTAATACTTTGAAAGTTGAGGATGAGGAAAGATTTTATTTAAAACATATGAGCTAAGTTATATTTTGGGAGTAGTAGTGAGCACCGATATGTGGGAGAGTTCAAACAACTCAGAGCCCCTATAAACCATGTAGCCAACGCGGGTAGAAAAAGTCATACCTTTTAGATGATTCCTTATTGTTTTTAAGCATAGCTTAGTGGATCCACTTAGTTGAGGAGTCCTATACCCCGGCAGGGTGTAGGGCTATTCTGGCAGCGTAGACGAGCCGCTATATCATCACATAGCTCATACTGATAGTTGTCGGTAAGAGAATCTCCCAAACATAGTTTATTTTGTATTTTTACATACAAAATGAGTTATTATTGTATTTTTGAATACATTGAGTTGATTTGTACTATTTTAAATGCTTTTCTTTGTATTGCATTCCTGTCATTGCTTTATATTGAATTGAGTTGATGTTGAGTTGAGTTGAGTTGAGACAAGGTAAGTTGTTTGTTCAGTTCTAGTTCAAGTGTATGTCATTTTTGAGATTTCCCCTTGCATGCTTGTACATTCCATGTACTGACGCCATTTGGCCTACATCTTTTATGATGTAGATACAGGAAATCAAGATCATCAATCGGTGCTCCGTTGATTCAGTCGAGTTCCAGAGCTGTTCTGAGGATCCCTCATTTATGTTTTATCATTTCAGCTTAGTTATTAGGATGTTGTGGGTCTTGTCCCAACGTCAATCTCAATTAGTAGAGGTTTCATAGATAGATAGACAGTAGCAGTTCATGAGTCTTTTCATTTCCTTTGTTTAATATTGAGACTTGAGTTGCCCTTGTGGCAAGTTCGAATATTTTAAATGTTCTAAGTATTTGAGACTTTTGAGTTAAAGTTTTGTTTTGAGTTTATCTTATTAGGAGTAAGTCTTCCGCTGAGAGTTGAGCCAGGCCAAGGGTTCTCTTGGGGCCAAAAATGGTTCTCGACGTCCGGCCTTGTCCAGGGTGTAGGCTCTGGGCGTGACAAATTTGGTATCAGAGCACTGAGTTCAAGAGTCCTAGGGTGTCTATGAAGTTGTGTCTGTAGAGTCCTTGTTATCAGTGCAAAGCGCGCCACATCTATAATTAGGAGGCTGTGACATTTAGGAACTATCTCATTTCTTTCATACTCTTTTCGTGCGATAGAGTTTATCGTTATAAAGTTTTTTTCTAATTCGTTCTTGCACGTATCTTTCAGATCATGCATCCATGAAGAGTTGTTCGAGGTCGTCCCGCTAGGATGAATGTTGAACCTCGGGATCAAGGGGTCCCCAATACACCAGAAGTGCAACCCCAAGGAGAGGTCACTAACCCTGAGTTTTGGGATACTATACGGATGTTTAGTCAGGTGGTGACCAACCAAGTTTGGCAAAAGAGAGGGGTTAGATAGGATGTGATGGATATGTCCAGAATCCAGGAGTTTTTAAGGATGAATCCTCCACACTTCACCAATTCAAGTGTCACTGAGGATTCAAAAAAATTTGTGGAAGAGGTGTAGAAGGTTTTTAAGGTTATGGATGTGACTGATGCTAAGCGAGTGAAACTAGCTGCATACCAAATGAAGGGTGTTTCTAGAGTGTGGTACGTCCAATGGAAGAAAGGTAGAGATGAAGGTGCACCAATTGTGAGTTGGACTGTGTTCGAAGAGGTTTTCATGGGGTATTTATTTCCCCGTGAATTGAGAGAGGCAAAGGTAAGCGAATTCTTCACTCTTAAGTAGGAATCCATGAGTGTGATTGAGTACAACCTCAAGTTCACCAAATTGTCACGTTATGCTCCGAAAATGGTTGCTGACATGAGGAATAGGATGAGTTTTTAGTATCTGGGTTTTCTTATTTGTAGAGAAAAGAGGGTAAGGCTGCGATATTGATAGGGGACATGGGCATAGCAAGGCTGATGATCCATGTGCAACAGGTTGAGGATGATAAACTGAGGGATAGAGAAGAGTTCTGAAATAAGAAGGATAAAACAATAGGAAATGAGTCTGAATAACAAAAGAGTAATTCGAACTGGACATCTTTCCAACATAAGTGAAATAGACATTCTCCATCATCTGCTAGTGCACCTGCACCAAGGAACAAATGTGAGTTCAAGATTTAGAGTTCACAGAATTTCAGAGCTAGACCTGCACAGTCTCAAGGTAGTGTGGCACAAAGAGGTAATGGGACTCCTGCATGTGCTAAGTGTGGAAGGAACCACTTAAGAGTGTGTCGTGATGGCTCTACTGGTTGCTTCAAGTGTGTTCAGGCAGGTCACTTCATGAGAGAGTTCCCTAAGAATAGGCAGGGAGGTGGTAATGGGGGAAATAGAGCCTAATCTTCTTCAATGGCTCCACCAGACAAAGCTGCACCTAGAGGAGCTACTTCAGGGACAGGTGGAGGAGCAAACCATATGTATGCTATCACCAGTTGCCAAGAGCAAGAGAATTTGCCAAATGTTGTCACTGATATGATCAAAGTTTTTAATTTTGATGTATATGCTTTGCTAGATCCAGGATCGAGTCTATCTTTGGTGATTCCTTATATTGCTATGAATTTTGAAATTCTTCTTGAGCAACTTCTTGATCCCTTTGGTGTTTCCACACCTGTTGGTGCGTCTATTCTAGCTGAGAGAGTTTATCATGATTGTGTCATTTCTGTCAATCACAAGGACACCATGGCTGACTTAGTTTAGCTAGATATGGTGGACGTTGAAGTCATTCTAGGTATGAACTGAATTCATGTTTGTTATGCCTCAGTTAATTGTAGAACTCGATTAGTTAAGCTCCAATTTCCTAATAAGCCAGTTATTGAGTAGAGGAGTAGTTCAACAGTGCCTAAGGGTCATTTTATTTCGTACCTTAAGGCGAAATAGTTGGTTTCCAAATGGTGTGTCTATCACTTAGTCCGAGTTAATGACTCTAGTGTTGAGACACTACCTATCCATTCAGTTCCAGTTGTGAGTGAGTTTCCAGAGGTCTTTCCAAATGATCTTCCCAGAGTCCCTCCTGAGAGAGAAATAGACTTTGGTGTAGATATTCTTCCTGAAACTCGTCCTATCTCTATTCCACCATATAGAATGGCTCCAGCTGAGTTGAAAAAGTTAAAAGAGCAGTTGAAATACCTTCTGGAGAAAGGTTTCATTCGACCAAGTGTCTCACCTTGGGGCGCACCGTTCTTATTTGTGAGGAAAAAAATGGTTCTGTTAGAATGTGTATAGATTACTGTCAGTTCAATAAGGTTACTATCAAGAATAAGTATCTTCTTCCGAGAATTAATGATCTTTTCGATCGCCTTTAGGGTGCCACTTGTTTTTTTAAGATAGACCTCACATGTAGCTATCATCAGTTGAAAGTAAGAGAAAGTGACATCCTTAAGACAACATTTAGGACCCGCTATGGTCATTATGAGTTTCTGGTCATGTCATTTGGTTTGACTAATACTCCTACAACGTTCATGAACTTTATGGACATAATGTTTAAACCATATCTAGATATGTTTGTTATCATATTCATCGATGACATTATGATTTATTCGAGGAATGATGAAGAAGTCATCTCAAAGTAGTTCTCCAAACTCTAAAGGATAAAGAGTTGTATTCCAAATTTTCTATGTGTGAAATTTGGCTTGAGTCTGTGGTATTCTTAGGCCACATTGTTTCTCATGATGGGATTCGAGTTGACACTCAGAATATTGAGACTGTGCAGAGCTGGCCTAGACCCACATCTCCAACTGATATTAGGAGTTTCTTGGGATTGGCTGGTTATTATAGAAGGTTTGTCGAGGGATTTTCATCTATTTCGTCCCCTTTGACAAAGTTGACTCAGAAGACAACGAAGTTTCAATGGTCCAAAGCTTGTGAGAAAAGCTTTATGGAATGGAAAACTAGGTTGATACTGCCCCAATGTTGACCTTACTAGAGGGTACACAAGGTTTTATTGTATTGTGATGCGTCCAGAGTTGGAATGGGTTGTGTATTAATGCAGAATGGCAAGGTTATAACTTATGCCTCCAGGCATCTTAAGATTCATGAGAGGAATTACCCAACCCATGATTTAGAGTTCGTTGTTGTAGTGTTTTCTTTGTAAATATGGCATCACTATCTTTATGGTGTTCATGTGGATGTGTTCACCGATCACAAGAGCCTTTAGTATGTATTCGGTTAGAAAGAGCTTAATCTCAGATAGTGGAGGTGATTAGAGTTACTCAAGGATTATGACATGAGTATTCTACACAACCTAGGTAAGGCTAATGTTGTTGTTGATGCTTTGAGCAGGTTCTCTATGGGTAGTACCACTCATGTTGAAGAAGGCAAGAAAGAGTTAGCAATAGATGTGCACAAACTTGCATGCTTGGGAGTCCATTTGCTAGATTCCAATGACGGTGGAGTAGTGGTGATGAATGTAGATGAATCATCATTAGTGTTATAAGTGAAAGAGAAACAAGACCAGGACCTTGCCTTGCTTGATTTGAAGGCAAATGTTCATAAGCAAAAAGTGATGGATTTTGAACAAGGGGGAGATAGTGTATTGAGGTATCAAGGTAGGTTGTGTACCAAGGGTGGATGAACTCCAAGAGAGGATCATGGAGGAACCAGTTTGTTGAGGAAGCTACTTGGGAGGCTGAGGAGGATATGAAGAAGAGATACCCACATCTCTTTGAGTCCGGAGAAATTCCAAATCAAGGTACTAATTCTTTTTTTGATACTCTTTAATTTATTTGCTGAATGTGTTAGATTGCATGTTGGGTGTTTGAGTAGGGTGTTAGATGCTTCCACCCTTAGTTCTACATAGAGTGATCTAATTCGAGGACGAATGTTCACAAGGGGAAGATATTGTAACATCCCGCCTTAGAATGCGCTAAATTTAGAAAGAACTAATTTGGAAAGAGCCAATTGAAGAATTTTGCAAGTTATGCTTAAGATGCGAGTTTTGGGTCAACTTCAAACGACTATAACTTTCAGTACAAGATGAGTTAGGTGGCCCATAAGATATCAAATGAAAGGTCTTGGAGTCCTCTTTCCAATGCCACTAAGTTTGCTAAGTTTGGAGTTCGAATGGGGGAGATATGACCATTTGAAATCTACCTGTCCAGTTAAGAAAAGTTACCCTAATTTATGAGGGGTGCTTTGGTCTTTTCCTTACCCCAACAACTTAAAACGATTTTTAGTAATATTTTGGGATCAAATCTATTTTGGGTCAGTTTTACAAATCCTAATTTATGCTTAGGGTTTTAGAAGAAAGTTCAAGAAGAGAAAAGAGGAGAAAAGAGGAGAAAAGAGGGAAGATTCATGGCGTTCATCAAGTTTTCTTGCCAATCGAAAATTGTTTCGCCAAGGGTTCGATCCCTTAGAGATATGTGAGATTTCATAGTGTTGAGTTCGTTCACCCACACGCCAATCATGCTATTATAATGCAAATGTCGTTCTTGAGTTTGAAGGATTTGAGTTCTTGATGAGTTTTCTTGAAGTTTCATTCTAAATCTTGATTTTGGGGTTTTGATGAATTCGTGAGGTGAATGCTAGTGAATTGAGGGATGTTTTGAGTTGATTTTCGTGTACTTATGTTGGGTATTTGAATGTAAGTGAGTTGGGAAGAAACCATTTGATTCTAAGCGAATTAGGGCTAGAAAATGAGAAAGAAAATTCATCAGAGACGTATGCGTAGTGGCTGGCGTGCCGCGCCACCAGTGCGCCAGGAACAAGTTCCTGTAGTTCAGAGGCCGGCGCCCCGCGTTACTTAGTGAGCCAAGGTCGCCTGCCCGCACCTTTTTCCATCATTTTGCCCGTCTAAGTTCGTTTAAAGGATTCCTTTACTCCCCATTGATTCTAATTACTCTAAACTACATCTAATCATCGAGAGATCATTTGTAACACGAATGATAACCTTGAATTCATAATTCAAATTCAAGGTAGAGTTAAGCGTTAGGTCTTGAGAGTTCTTCTGAGTCATTTTGAGAAGTCTTTTACAATCTTTTAAAACTTGTTTTAAGATTTGAGTACTTGAGTTTGAGGATGAGGAGAGTTGAGTTCATTTAAAAAAAAATGATATATGGGAGCTAAGTTTTCCCAAGAGTAAATGTTTTTACATTTAAGATGAGAGGAAACACCGATTTCCAAAGAGTTCATGAGTAGTTTTGAGTACTATCTCTTTTTAGAGAAATCTTTTGAGTAATGATCTCAAAGTTGAGGATGAAGAACTGTTTTCTTTAAAACATATGAGCTAAGTTTTTTTTGGGAGTAATATTGAGCACCGATATGGGGGAGAGTTCAAACAACTCACAGCCCCCATAAACCGTGTAGCCAACGTGGGTAGAAAGGGTCATACTATTTAGATGATTCCTTATTCTTTTAAGCATAGCTTAGTGGATCCATTTGGTTGAGGAGTTCTATACCCCGGCAAGGTATAGGACACTTCTGGCAGCGTGGACGAGACGATGTATCATAACATAGCTCATAGTGATGGTTGTCGGTTAGAGAATCTCCCAAATAGAGTTTATTTTCTATTTTTACATACAAACTGAGTTGTTATAGTATTTTTAAATAAATTGAGTTGATATCTGCTGTTTTGAAAAGCTTTTCTTTATATTGCATTATTGTCATTGCTTTATATTGAATTGAGTTGAGGTTGAATTGAGTTGAAACGAGCTGGTAAGTTGTTTCAGCAGTTCTAGTTCAAACTTATGTCATGTTTTAGATTTCCCCTTGCATGCTCGTGCATTCCATGTACTGAGGCCCTTTGGCCTGTATCTTTTATGATTCAAATACAATAAATTAGGATCATCAGCCGATGCTCTGTTGATCCAGTCGTGTTCCAGAGTTGTTTTGTGAGACTCCTTGCTTCCCGTGGATTCCTCATTTATGTTTTATCATTTCAGCTTTGTTGGTAGGATGTCGTGGGTCTTGTCTTGACGTCCATCTCAGTTATTAGAGGCTTCATAGATAGATGGACAATAGAAGTTCATGAGTCTTTTCATTTCCTTTGTTTAATATTGAGACTTGAGTTTCCCTTGTGGCAAGTTTGAATATTTTAAATGTTCTAAGTATTTGAGACTTTTGAGTTAATGTTTTCTTTTGAGTTTATCTTATCACGAGTAAGTCTTCCACTGGGAATTGATCCAGGCCAAGGGTTCACTTGGGGATAGCAATGGTTTTCGAGTGCCAGCCACATCTAGGGTGTAGGCTCGGGGTGAGACATAGATAGGTTTGGGTTTTCTACAATGATTTTTATGCACTTACATAGAAAGATACAAGCAAAAATAATCAAGTAAGAGAGAGTTCGCATTTGAGAGAGTTTTGATTGAAGATTTCGAGTGTTGCGGATACGAAGAACTAGATTGGATAACCTGATCTTTAGGATTAGGTTTACTAGTTTTGATCCAAGTTTATTTTTTTAGTTGATTATATAGTTCTACTCATATGTTTGTTAGCTTAGGCTATACTTTAAATTGTAGGAAACTTGAAGGAGGGTTTCAACAGTCAATGGTGATTGTTGATACTCAGGGATTAAATATCTAGATATTGTAGAGTATAAGATAAAGTTAACATATGACTTTGGTATACATTCTGTCAATGTTCTCCAGTTTTATTTTAATCTAGTTTTATATAGCTTATAGATGTTCCCTTTAAGGATGAGAATGGGTAAAATCATAGGCATTTCATTCCATGACGCATAATGCTCTCCACATTATTGGTTGTGCCCCGTACCAGGAATGCTCAACTCTAGGGTTCCCTCTAGCCCTCGTTACTTTCTCAAAATTCTATAGAAAAACCTCAAACCGCGCCTTTTCCATTTGACCGATTCTCATACATCGATGGAAAATGCATGGTTTGAGGTTTTTAAAGAGAATTTGGAGAATGTAATGAGAGCAAGAGGGAACCCTAGAATTGAGCATGCTTGGTACGGGACATCTGCCAAAAATATGGACAACATAATGCATCGTGGCTTTAAAAGTCCTTGGATTGTACCTGGTTCTCATCCTTATAAGGGAATATGATCTATAAGCATATAAGACTCTAATGATGTTCGCCTAGTAGATTCGCTTCATTGCAAGTTATATGAGAATTGGGCTATGTCTAATAGTATTGCCCAATCTTTCTTACGTGAACTTACATAGTGCCTCAGGCAACACTCCAATAAGGCATTGACCCATTCTGTTTTGTCCATCCGTCTGTGGGTGAAAACTAGTGAAGAAATGTAACTGTGTGCCAAGCATATCGAACAACTCTCGCGGGTCTCGATCACGAATGATATGCCTAAAAAAACCTAATATTTTACAACGACCTTGAAGAATAATTTCGCATCCTCTTTAGCAGTGGAACCTGTTGTGGTGGGCATGAAGGTAACATACTTCAAAAACCTGTCCAACACGACCATGATCATCCTATATATGTCAGACTTTTGTAAGAAAGTTATAAAGTCCATAGTCATACTCTCTTATAGGCACTCCACTACGGGTAGCGGTTCTAATAGTCCTCTAGGTTGTTTTTGCTCTACCTTATCTTATTGGCACACAAGACAAGTCGCACATAGAACTCTATGTCTTCTCGCATGCGCGATCAATAGTACATTGACTCGATCAATGCCCTTATGCAAAGCTGCCCCGGGTGTCCAGACCATGACGTGTCATGGCTTTCCTTCATATCTGCCACCTAATAGTTACAAACTTGGGAACGTAGACCCTTAATTTGACGGTGAGTAATAGTCAATATTTCATCCAGAAGTGTCTCATTAGCCTTTAATGTCACTAAAGGCTTCAAAAATCTGAATCATGTTGCATACCATCCTTTATAGAATCTTGAATGTCACTGAAGGTTGTGGTGATGGCAGCAAGCTTGGACTTTCTACTCAATATATCGGCGACAACATTTTGCCTTTACCTTGTTTGTAGACTAACTCATAATCAAATTCAGTTAAAAAATCCTTCCACCTTTCTCTCTTTAGTGTTAGTTTCTTATGTGACTGGAAATAGCTAGTGGCCATAATATGGTCTTAACCATGAACCTGGTAGCCCATACCTTGGCCTCATCAACTGATCTTAGCTAATGACGTTCCCCAAGAAGTGTAGGTCATGCTGGGCAAACTAACATTTTTTCGCTTGATGTAAAACTTGTTCTTTCATAAGACTTGGAAAATCATTTTCAAGTTATCGACATGTTACTCCAAGATATTGCTATAGATGACTATCTAGGTACACCACTACGAACTGGTTTAAGTATGGATGAAATATCTTGTTCATCAGTGTTCAAAAGGTAGCAGGTGTGTTGGTCAATCTAAAAGGCATCACCAACCACTGAAAATCTCTGTATCTAGGGATGCACATCGTCTTCGACTCATCCCCTTCTTCTATGTGAACTTGGTAGTAGCCTTTTCGAAGATCCAGCTTGGTGAAGTACTTGGCATGTCCATGTTTCTTGAACAAGTCGGCAATGAGTGTTATGAGGTATTTATTCTTTATAGTAATTTTGTTGAGCACCCAGTAGTTTATGCATAAGCCTGACAACCCATCTTTATTCTTTTGAAACAAGATCGACACTCCATACGGTGCTTTAGAGGACAGATATGACCAGCTTCGGGCAACTCTTTCAACTACTTCCTAAGCTCCTCTAACTCGGTTGGATCCGTGTGATATAAGGGAATATGTGGGCGGCTTTGCTCCAGGCTCAAGTTCAATATTATGGTCTACCCTGCGCCTAGGAGGTAAGAGCCTTTTTAACTCTTCCAGCATCACATCTTTGTTATCTTCTAGATCCTTCTCTATGTATAGTGGCAATGTGTCTGTAGCATCATTCTCTTCACCTAAACTCACAATGGTTCCTATTATTTCGCCCTATTTTTCTCAAAACGAGTTATGCAATGACGTGACAACTCTTCTAGGATTAATAAAAAAAGAAAATTGTCACCTAATGAATTAAAGGTGTGTTAGGGCACCATTCTATCCTAATTACAGACATAATTATATGAAAGGGTCTAAGAAATCATAGATCGGGTAAAGGTTCAAGTTACCTTACAAGGAAGGTGTTAAGCACCCTTCGAGGTCCACAACTCTGGGTCCTGGCCAAATCTTGTGAATTATGTGGGGATTTAACATGGCAAATGAGGCCACTATACGATAAAGAATATACAAAAAAGTATTTAAGATGGGTGAATAAATTGATTATTATCTAATTAATATAAACCTATGTAAATAAAATAGTTGGACATGCAAATTTATTTTTTTAAACAAGCAAAATTAAATCTATGTGAGTTATAAAAATTGGCACAAATAGAGCAAATGCAACCACAAAAATTATGAATTCAACCAAGCAAAGCAAGATTTTCGAGTACCAAATACAGAAATAAGATACTTGAAATGTTAACTAATAAATAAGGAGACGCTGACCTGATTGCTTCTAATAAAATGCTTAAAGTGTTTGGATAATACGAAATCAAAAGGAAAAGCTAAATAAAAATAAATAAAAAACCTAAGGAGAAGAAAGGACATAAGAACTAACCTGATTGCTTCCAAATAAAAAGAATAAAATATATCATGCAAATAGAAATTTAAATAAATCAACAACATATAAAGTTAAATTTGCTAGAGAGAGAGGGGGGGGGGGGGGGGACCA
>JAJOOR010037028.1:0-11989 GCA_036250505.1 Solanum acaule | reverse complement strand
TATTCTTATTCTTATTGTTATTATTATTGTTGTTATTATTATTGTTATTCTTATTCTTATTGTTATTATTATTGTTATTATTATTATTATTGTTATTATTGTTGTTATTATTATTATTATTGTTATTATTGTTATTATTGTTCTTATTATTGTTATTATTATTATTATTATTATTATTATTATTATTATTATTATTATTATTATTATTATTATTATATTATTCCTTTTAATCTTCAATAGACAACTAAAAATTCTTAATGAAACATACTAGAGATTTTTGAACATACAAATATATACCTTTAACTACAAAAAAAAAAAAGTAATTTGGGAAAAAGATCTGAAATATATCTTAACTTTGACTGAAATTGTTGTAACAATCCCAAACTTTGGGCAAGACCTATTACTCCCCTGTACTATTTAATAGTGTATTTTAAAGATTTATAAGTGCCCAGCTGGACAAGTTACTATTTATATTAATGCAAGATTTATGATGTATGCGTGGGCACCTATATATTTTTAAAATACACTATTAAATTGTGCAAGGGGGGTAATAGGTTAAGCCCAAAATTTTGGATTGTTACAGCATTTTCGATCAAAATTCAAATATATTTCGAACCCTTTACCCAAGTAATTTGCTCATCACGTTCACTATATATAAAGTAATTGATTCACTTTTAAACAATAAGCTCTGACAATTATATTAGTCAATTATTCATTTATTTTTAGGTAATATGTACTTATCACATTATATCATATACAAATAATAACATTTAATGATGTATACCATTCATAAATATACTAATTTGACCACTTTGATGACTAACAAACTAGTTTAACCACTATAATGACTAATACATGTTTCTCATTAAGATAAACTCATCATTAAATAAAATATCCCCAAAAAAGAACTTAGTAAAAGAAATAATAAGACCATTAATTTTAGGGGAAAATCTAATAAATAAATTTTGACTATTTTGAGAAAAATCTAAAGAAAAAAGATTTTATTCACAATTTCTTATCTATACATTAATTATCTTTTGACCAATTTCTCATTTTATTTTCCTATAAATAGATTTCTTAAGTTTTAAACTAAACCACACCACAATTTTCATTACACCATTTCACTTCACTCTTCCAATATGACTGACGATGATAACAACCACCGCGGTACCACCGCAAAATGAAAGAGAACTGATCAAACTCCAATTTTGCTCTTTGTTCGTTCTTTACCCAAAGCAGAAACTTAGAAAACATAGAAAAATGAGAAATAGAAAAGATTGATGGGAAAGAAAGTGAAAAAAGAGGGCTAGGGGTAAAACGTAGGAGAGAGACAATGAATAAGGTAGGAACCACATATTTTTCATTAAAAAATAATCCCTCGTACACCAACTCATTTTTATGCCTCTCACACCATAATATTTGTCATTGTGTATGGTTACATGCTTCATCAGTACTTTTCTTTAGAATCATATATGTAAACTCTCTAACTAACATTATCATATCCTTCAAATCCGAAGCACTACAAACATAATCACATTTCAAAATTGCGGAGATTTTTGAAATTATTATCATTTATTAGTTTCTATGTTTGCAGATGAAATGTGCTTGGCATTTTACCAACTAAATGCATAGTTGCATCATTCTCAACGCTGTAAAATGTCAATGTCTCCAACTGACAGGAGAGTTGTCTTCCAACTGACAACTCTCCTATCAGTTGGAGACATTGGCATTTTACGATATTGAGAATGATGCAACTATGCATTTAGTTGGTAAAATGCCAAGCACATTTCATCTGCAGACATAGAAACTAATAAATGATATAATTTCAAAAATCTCCTCGATTTTGAAATTTGATTATGTTTGTAGCACTTCATATTTGAAGGATATGATTATGTTAGTACGAGAGTTTACATATATTATTCTAAAGAAAAGTACTGATGAAACATGTAATCATACCCAATGAAAAATTTTATGGTGTGAGAGGTATAGAAATGAATTGGTGTATGAGGGATTATTTATTAATAAAAAATTGGTCCTACCTTATTCATTGTCTCTCTCCTACCTTTTACAATAAGCCCTCTTTTTCACTTTCTTTTCCATCAATCTTTTCTATTTATCGAATAGAGTAGCTTTTATCATTTACATATTTATTTATTTTATTTGATAATTGACACATATATTATTTTTAATTTTTTTGTTATATTAAAAATATGAGGAAAAATAAAGGAGGAAATTATTAGTGGATAGTAAAATTTTTACTCACGAGATAAACGTATAGGTAGTCAATCAACTAAACTATTAAAATCACTCATTTGATACATACATGTATGTTTGATTGATCGATTTTTCTCTTAGAAAATCAAATTATTTCTCATTTTTATATTAATAAAGTATAAATATTTGGTTAATAAATCAATTTTTATATTATAACAAAGTAGATTATAGTAAATATTTGTATATAAAAAATTTCGCATTATGGTTAATATTCTTTTATATGAATATTCATCATAAACTAGATTAGATCTAATTATATGAAATAGTGTAGCATTTACATCATATTTCATAAAAGTTAAATTTAATCAAACTCTATTTTTTGTTAAGTTAAGTTGAGTGTTTGGTCAACTTCAAACAACCATAACTCCTAGCTCAGGATGATTTAGGTGTGTTTCCAGATATCGTTGGAAATATCTTGGAATAATATTTCCAACGCCAACGAGTTTGCGCGATTCCGAGTTCGTATGAGTGAGATATGCCTATTTGAAGTTGGGCTGTGCAAATAAGGAAAGTCTAATCCGGATTTTAGAAAGGCATTATGGTCTTTTCCATACCCCATGACTTAATTTAGTTTTTTGGTAATTAATTGGGGTCTAAACTGATAGGATTCAGTTTACGCTTTTGAAAACTAAGTTAGGGTTTAGATAGAAGAGAAAAGGTTGATTTAGTGGACTCATGGAGTCCACATAGTGTACTTCGATGGATCTCCTTTTGGATTTTAGATTACCTAAATGGGCAGTACACTTTTCCATATTTTCTAACTCAGAAGACGGACAAGAATGAGTCAAAAAATGCCTTTGGTGCATCACCGTGATGGTTTTGGCATCGCATTATGTTGCCCTTTCAACACTTTACCTTCTTTTCAACCTGCACTCACAACACACGTTATTGAAAGAAATAAAATAAAAGTAAAGACTTGGGTTGCCTCCCAAGAAGTGTCTTATTTAACATCGTGGCACAACATAGTTCTCATCTCCTCAACATTCATTTTTGGGATTTGGAATGGTATCACTAGGCAACGTTCCCTTTTGACTCAAATTGAGATGAGTGGAGATTTGGCACATTTGGGTCTCCAGCTGCTTGATAGATACCAAATGAGAGGTTACCATTTGATATAAAGTGGAGAAGTCATTTTTCAATTCGTTCAACACTTTCTTGGACCTTTCAACTTTGTTGAAAATCCTTGTGAGCATTTCCTCGGTTTGGTTTCCTTCTGGCCCAACTGGGTCCTTTGGTGGTTGACGATCATGAGAGGAACATATCTATCTTTGTCAGCCTCCCTATTCTCCACTTTCCACATCACCAATCTTTCCAACCATTATCTCTCTCCTTGTTCCACCCTTGGTTTCAATTAAACTAAAATTTTGTAAAATTCAAGAAGTAACAAGTAATCTAGGGGTGTGAGGATTGGAATTCAATATCATATAGGGATAATTGTGTTGCTCTATAATGATGAATATTCATGAATAGACTAGGTCATCTTCAATGACAGTAATCTTTTTTCAATCTCATAGAACCCTTTCATAGAATCTTTTTTCGGTTTCATCTATGTGTTACACTAAACAACTCAATACCTTACTTTATTCTCTCCTTCAATACAGAAATAGGGCAAATAGATCTGACATATAACCTCTATTTTCAAGCAAGTTACAGACATCAAACCTAAATTGCTAGTATCAGACTAATTGTCCACTCCAATCAATCTATTTCAAGCATCGACCGGAGATCGGAAGTAGGAATTAAGTTTGCAACCTTAACCCATAAGTTAACCTCATTCTAATTAGACCAAATTCATTTATAAACAACAACAATACAGAGCATAACACAATACCAACGACATTAAATCAACACTCAACCCCATAATTGCACCCCCTAGATCTTGGGGTTTTATCTACCCATCACTTAAAGCAAAGAAATTATACATTTCATGAAAGTAGCTAGGGTAATATGAAATTAAACAATTACAAGCAAACCCACTTTAGATTCACCTTCAGTTTATCAATATAAAGGAAAAAGTTGAAAACCCCTAAAACTAGAAAGTTTACTTCACAAGGTAAAGTGTTTTATCTTCTTCAATTGTTCACACATGAATCCCTACTCAAACTCCCTTCATTTCTTTCTTTTTTGGGCTATTTATAATTTCTCCAAATTTTGGCCCAAAACTCATTGAGTGACCCATTGGGCGATGCTAGTCGAGCTCGCCGATCACGTTAGGCGAATTGACTTTTTCTTTTCAGCACGTCTTTCTTCTGCTCTATGCTTCAGGTGCTTGAACCTCAATCAGCGAGCTCGTTCGAGTCTGCCTTCACATTCGGTGAATCGCCGAGTACAACCTTAGTTCGCCTTTTTTATCCTTCAATTTGTCTCCTTGCACTGTCTCTCTCGACGATGGTCACCATGTTCGCCTTTCTCATTCGGCGGGTCACTTTTCCGCTAAAAGTTTGCCGACCTGACTCAATTAATATAAGTATTGTGCACTATCAATTTTAGCGAGGTCATACCCATTAGGCAATCCTCTTTTCTTATTTAGCGATCAACGGTGTATAGTTTAATTTTCTTTTACATTTTTGGTCATTTTTTCAATCATTCATCGTTGCCTTGTCATTTAACCTTCATAGCTACAAATCATCAAAATATCATTTGAATAGGACATAATTAGGCATTGAGGACACTGATTGTTGAGTTCAATGGGCCTCAAATGAGTACAAAACTACCACTCATCAGGATACCATGCATGGATAAGGTAACGGTCTAAACGAAGAAAGCCAAGACCGCATGGTAGGGGAATAATCAGTCCATTCCCAAGATAATATCAAAATCAAGCATATCCAATACGATAAGGTCAACCAGTGTGTCATACCCCTAGATAGTCACTAAACCAGATCTAAACACATGATCCACTACTAAAGACTCAACCATGAGGGTCAAAACACTTAAAGGCGTTGATAGAGTCTCAGATCATAGACTGAACCGAGAAGCATAATAAACATAAACATAAGAGTATGTAGAACCCACAAAAAATAAAGACGAGGAGTACTAATGGCATATAAGAATCATACATGTGTTTACAACTTTAATGCCTCAGTTTTTGCCCTCGTTGGAGCTACATAAATGTGATGATGTCCGCCTCTTAACAAGGCATTTAATCTACCTCATGCCTTACCTCCTCGGGATCCTTCTTGAGCTCTCTAGTTACCGCTGCTCTATTGAATGTCCTTGGTGAGAGATGATTGCGCCTACTCCATAGACAACTCAACCAAGTTCCGCAATAGTA
This sequence comes from Solanum acaule, assembly GCA_036250505.1. Classification (NCBI taxonomy): domain Eukaryota; kingdom Viridiplantae; phylum Streptophyta; class Magnoliopsida; order Solanales; family Solanaceae; genus Solanum; species Solanum acaule. The sequence goes on along the minus strand of JAJOOR010037028.1, from coordinate 6,441 downwards.
CCTCCAGCTATAGGGGTGTCCAATCGCACTTTGTCACGATCTAAAAACTCGAGTCATGATGAAAACTACCAAAACCCACGAGTAGGTAAGCCAACTCATATCCTAAAAAGACAAGTAACAAGCATTCACAAATAAAATAGAGCACCCTAAGGTGACACATTCGGTCGAATGAATCCCTTACCTAAGAAATCTTAAAGATGAACACTGAGATCCTTAAGCTCTGCAAGGGTCATTTAGTAATGTGGAATAGAGATAGGATGAGTACATGTCTTAATATTGATAACACTCAAACTACTCTTCAAAACTAATAAAAAGAGTAAGTGGTCATCATCAATAAAAATACCCAAATAAGAATCGGGGTCGAATCCCACAAAGAATGGTATATCGCAAAAAAATCTATCTAAGAAATTTGGATTGTAAAGTCATTTATTTGTAACATTAAAAACAAGTACGTGGACGATTCCACCAAATTTAATAAAAGGATTTGGTTATCAAAGGTCACAATTAAACAAGGACTTCAAAAAATCAAAGAAATAACAAGTAATCTAGGGGTGCAGGAATTGGAAATCGATATCACATAGGGGTAATTGTGTTTCTCTATAGTGATGAACATTCATGAATAGGTTGGGCCAACTTCAATGACACTAATCTTCTTTCGACCTATCTGCTTCAGGTCTCATCTATGTTTTATACTAAACAACATAATACCTTGCTTTATTCTCTCTTTTAATGCAGAAATAGGGCAATTAGATCCAATCCATAACCTCTATGTTCAAGCAAGTTAAAGATATCAAACCTAAATTGTTAGTATCAGACTAATTACTCACTCCAATTAGTCTCTTTCGAGCATAAATTGAAGATTGGAAGTAGGAATTAAGTTTGCAATATTAACTCATAAGTTAACCCCAAGCTAATTGGCTCATATCCATATATGAACAGCAACAAAACAGAGTATAACACAATACCAATACATTAAATCAACATCCAACCCCATAATTACACCCCTAGATCTTGGGTTTTTAGCCACCCATCACAAAGAGAAAATAAATTATACCTTTCATGAAAGCAATTATGGGTAACATGGAATTAAGCAATTATAAGAAAACCCACTTTGAATTCAACTTCAATTTATCAATTTCAAGAACAAAGTTGAAAACCCCCAAAAACTAATTTTTTTTCTTCACAAAGTAAAGTGTTTCTCTCTCTAAGAGATTTAGAACTCTCTAACTATTGTTTAGGACTAAGAATTTTCAAACCCTCATTTTGTCTCTTTTTTGGGCTATTTATAATTTCCTCAAAATTGTCCCAAAACTCAATGTGTGACCCATTGGGCGACGTTAGTCGGCCTCTCCGATCATGTTAGGGGAATCGTCAACTACTCTCCAGTTCGCCTTTCTCTAGCTATAGGCTTCAAGTGTTTGAACCTTAGTCGATGAGCTCGTTCGAGTTTTCCTTTCACATTCGATGCATCACTGAGAACCACCTTTGTTCACCTTTCTATCCTTCTATTTTTATCCTTGTATTGTCACCTTCACGATGGTCACCATGTTCACCTTTATCATTTAGCAAGTAGCCATTTCCCTTTTTGTTCGCCGACATGACTCAATTAATTCAAGTGTTGTGCACTGTCTATTTAGGCGAGGTCATACCTATTGGGCGATTCACCCTTCTTTCTAGGTGATCAATAATATGTAGTTTACACTTCTTTCCATATTTTTGGTCATTCGTTCAAACATTCATCCTTGTCTTGTCATTAAGCCTTTATAGTTGCAAATAATTAAAATATCATTAGAATGCAACATAATTAGGCATTGAGGGACACTAATTGTTGACATAAATATTTCTTAAATGAATGTAAATCTACCACTCATCAAATATAGAGGTGTATTATTAGATTTTTTGTTGTTGTTATGTTCTTATGAACCTTGGCTAGCGTTTAATTCCTCCCTTTTTTATGTATTTGTTTTCCAAGCTCAGTTGGACTATGATGCCTACTGGGTACCTAATATTTTGGTACTCATGCTACTCTCTGCATCTATTTTCCTCATGCAGTTCCAAACTCCAGCCAACAACATTGATTCTTGTGCAGCAACAGTGGTTTCCACAGATAGAGGGGGAGCTAATGTCACCCTAGTTTGAATCATCCCCGTCTGTATATAGTTCTTGGCTAGTATTTTGTATTTGAGACAAGTTTGTACTTATTTTTGCTTATTTTGGAACTTGTACTCTTTTAGTAGTTATGTACCTTCGTCCACTAGGTTGTGGGATTTGATCTTGTTCTATTGTATATTTATGTCATTTCCTTGTTTCCGTTGTTTTTTCCTGCTATGTTGTTATCTTATTGTTGTTTGTTGGATTCCACCCAGTATGCATGTTACTTGTCATTTCGGGACATGGATTGGATTACCGATCGATAGGTTTTGGTAGGTGCCCTCCTGATTCGAGTTTTCAGGACGTGACAAAGTTGTTCATGGTGGTAGAGGCTAGTGAAGTCTATCATAAGAGTTCCTGCATCTAGAATGGGAACTTTTATAACTACCATAGTGGTGATCCCTATTGTCGATGGCCCCTTGGGCCTTGCGATGGAGCTCATCCATAGTACAGACATGATAAAAAAACATCCAAGAAAGATCTGCATGTCAAATCCATAGACTCAGTCTCGACCCGCAATTGCAGCCTCAAACCATAGACAAAGCAACAAACTTTCTCCTTCTTTGAAGGTTGAACCATGGTAGAATGTATAGAGAGCTCATGAAATGTAGCCTCGTACACCGACACGGTCATATAGCTCTGCTCCAACCTAGCAAACTGGTCGTGGAGTCGACTGCTAATGCTCTTCGGTATAAATCTGGCTAAGAATGCCTCTGAAAACTCATCCCAAGACATAGGAGGTAACCCTACTAGTGTACAATCTATATACGAACACCACCTGCATGGTCCATCAAGCTAACACGCGGTAAAGTCAGAACCTCTCGACTCTGATTACCCCAGGAGTAATCTCTCCCTACATGTCACCAGAAACTCATAGGTGTCATCCACTACATCCCTAGAAAACCTCAGAGGAGCCAGTCTCAAAACACCCTAAGCATAGTTTTCTTCCCTAACGACATAAGTCCTAGTACGATATTGTCTGACTGATGACGGGTGTTGGTGGCACCTCAACCTACGGTCCCACTACTACTTGCTAAACTTGTGGTGCGGGCATAGTTGGAGCTAGTATCTACACCAAGAAAATACATGCAGAGTGTAACATGGGTACCAAAACGATAGGTACCTAGTAGGCATCATAGGCCTACTGAGCTTGGAAATCAAATGCATAATGAAAGCAAGGAAATAAACAGCAACTAGAGGTTAGATAAACAAAACAAATGTGGAAGGTCTATCTATACACCTCAATAATCTAGAAGGATATACGGTTAAGTAAAGAAACTATCTACAACCTAAATGACCCCTATAAGCCTAGAAAGTACACTCATGCTCAAATGAAATGAAAATTATCCAAACGAACCACCATAAGCCCGATCCTGATGAATACATAGAAGAGCTAATGTTATTTATAACTAAGATTGATAAATGCTAGAATTGGAGAAACCAAAACCCGAACCTCAAACCACGGTTAAGGTACCCCAAACTCCCCAATAGAACCATATTGTCAAGAACTGTGACTGGACCTCGTATCCTGGCTAGAAAAAGTGCACCCGGACCTCAAACCGTGGCTAGACACTCCAAATAACTCCATAATCACATGTTCATCATCAAGTAGGAAGATATTGTAGAGAAAAACCAGCTTGAGAGTCACAAAGGACTCACTCTAACTCAAAACCCAAGACCCGATCCAGTGTAACCAACAAAGCCCAAAATCACAACTGGCAACACACCGGCTGAAGCATAGGGAAGTTATGGATGAAACTCCAATAAGAACAGAGTTGTCATCGAGCTAAGAATCTGTGTTATAAGACTCAAGTCTGTTACATCAGTCTACAAGGAGCTAGAACCATCTGAAACGACGCCGGAGGATTTCTAAGGCATAATGGATCCAAAAAGAAACTCTAAGGCAATCATTAGCCTATGTCTAGGCTAAGGCCAAGAATAAGTCACGAAGGAGTGATGATTGGGAAAAAGCATGATCAATAATGGAGATTGCTTTTTCAAGTGAAGGAGCGATGATTAGGGAAAAAAAACATGATCAACAATGAAGATTGCTTCATAATGAGTATGTTCTTGCAAATTGAATTAATATTGCGTCAATGATCCAACATTAGAGGAAAAAGATGAGATGAAAAGGAAGTCTTTAGCCATGGACGATTTGGGTGTTTAGGGGGAGCTAAAAATCGGAGAAGAACGAAATGTTTTGAATAGAAAAAATTAGTATTAAAAAGATAAAAGTGTCTAAAAGGGTGTGAATGATTTTCATATTTGGCTTTTGGATCTGACCAAATCAGAGGTATTCAGATGCATTAAGTGACTAGATTTTAATAAAAACAACGGAGAATGACTTACAATGTCCGTAACTATTTGAACTGGTACAAAACTATCATCCATCTATCTTTAGACCCCCAGATACCCGTGACGTTTATCTTTTGGCTTAAAAAAAACCTTGATATAAACCCTTGGCTCATATCTCCCCTTATTTTTAATAACACTCCTAAAGTAAAATTAATAAATAATTATTTATTATGTTGCCTAATTTGATTGGTCCAAATTCAACCTTTCTCAAATAAACAATAAAAACTACATATGATTCATATTTTAGCCCAATACACTTGAAAATAATATTGAAAAAATATTAGTTTTATGATATCTTCCTATTGACCTATTTTAAATCACCCCAATTTATTATAACCCAATTCATAATTGTGATCTAACTAAAATTCATACTAGCCCCATCTAATTGTCAATCTAAAAGAAGATTATTATTTTTATTAATATAAATTTTCTATCAATTATTCAATTGTCTTGCTCATTCCTTTTTTTTATTTTTATTTTTAAATCTCTTATTCTTAATTAGGATATCAAGAATTCAAACCTGAAATGAATTAACATATTCATATTATTTTAATTTGTATTATTTTCATGGTTGATAAGGATAGGACAAAAAGTTATTTTCAGTCTTTTATTTTGAATTTTGGGTAAACAAAAGAAAAATTGTAGTATACATACATAGTTGCTTGATTAAATCATTTCTATTTAACTAATTATTTATAAATGAATTAATATCACTATTGTTTTTCTCCTCTTTTCTCTTGTTTAATTTGTCACTAGTGAACTTAACCGCGCTTCGCGCGGTATGTTATTAAAATTTAAAAATGGTTTTTTGTAAATTAAATTGAAACAAATGAGAGAATTTAGTTTGTTTAGAGCCACAATTTATTTTTTCTTACATATAATCTTCCTAAAATTCAAATAACATGATTTTTGGAAAAAATCTTCTATATCTGAACACCTACTTAAAAGGTGAAAAAGTTATTTTAGGGATGTTGAAATTTTGAGTGGACTTTGCATATTTAAAATTATATCTTGAATAAAGAATTTTGTAAGAATAATATTTTGCATCATCTTTACTCGTTACGTTCTTTCTTCTCCTTGTTTGCTATCACATCAATCGCTCATTGAATTTAGTTTTAAACACTATATAACCCATGAAAAACACATGCAATTAAAATCAATATTCAAAACAAACAAAGTAAGTACGGACACAATTAAAAAATAAAAAAGAAATATAAATATTGGCAAAGAATATAGCACCATAATAACCTTTGAAAGTTATAGAACTTCAATATAATTTTCAAATGTGTTTTGCTTATTTTCAACACAGGTTCTGGGTTTTTAAGTATAAGGTAGTGTTTAGATTGATATTTTTTATGTGGTTTATAAACGAAAGGCATGGAACACTCAACTTTTGGCTTTTGATTTATTTCTTTAAATTCTTTCAATTAAGCATGTCTTGTATTTCTCAAACATTTTCAAAACTAAAAAATAATTTAAAAGCCAAAAACAACTTAAAATTAATTAATTCAAATACCCATTCTAAACACACACTAAGTAACGTGACTTTTGAATTCTTAAATTAGTAATGGTTCCTTCCCTTATGATGCAATTATGGAGAGAATGGTTATGATGAAAGAAACAATTATAGAAAATGTGTTTTAGTTATAGCCTTAATTACTGAAAATGTAATGGCATATTTTCTTTTATATTTAGGATACAACAAAATTTTTAATTATAATGCAAGAAAAAACTTTAAAAACTGAGAAATTAGTCAAATATATTGCTTGGTCTCTCTATATATTTCCCCTTTTAATTGAACAATATTAAATGTAAATAACTATTTTAAGAAAATTGATAGATTAACTTTATTTTTTGTACAATTAGTTTATGAAACATATAAAATGTTATTCAATTTTTTTTTTTTAAAAAGGGGGGGGGGGGGGGGGGGGGGCC